>CM076570.1:325537765-325806518 GCA_034641835.2 Pinus albicaulis | reverse complement strand
AACTTGTGAGACACGTTAACTCTGGTTGGACTTCATGGTACCCTGGCGGCCAAACATGTCACACTTGACTGCGATTAACAAATCCTCAATCTTTCTCTATACATCGGTCACAATGGTATGTGGCCGCCTTCATTGCTCGTCTCCTTTTAGCTACAGACTGGTGTTTTATTAGAAATATCTACAAGGTCTCCTTCCATTGGTTGCACTTGTATACAAACCTACAAGGTCTTTGTAGTTTTTGTATTTGTTTGAAATATACCCAACGTCTCCGTAGTGATTGTATTTCTTTGAAATTTACACATATTGGTTTTAGCAACATTATAAAAAATTATATCTTTGTTGTAATTACACTTTAATCATTCATATGTATTAGATGGAATTTTTCATTATGCCTAATAAATATCGATGTAATATTTTGATTTCAGACTTGGTAATTGTAATCCATTGTTATTATTTTGAAGTTTAATAAAATATTCAATGTTGATTAAGAAAAAGCATACAAGGTCTATGGATTCATTAAAAGAGAATCTCTAAATGGATCTGATGATTATTAATCTTTGTTATTTATTTTTTATAATCATGAATTTCTTATTTATCAATGATATTTTAATTTAATTTTTTTGATCTCGGGAATAATTTGTTTAGGGAGTATCATTACTTTGCTGGTTCGATCACATCTTTTTCAATGCTTTAAATCAACTTGTAAACATGTTAAACACTGCTCAAGATGATCTCACATGCCAAGAATCCATGAAATCCCTGGCATCTCTTTCACAAAATAATGTAGCAGTTAAAGAATTGCACCATGCAGGTCAATTTGTAATCAACTCCACTACCCAGGTTTTCTCTCTTTATGGAAAGAAAGTTACCTGCTTCATCAGAATCAACGAAGCTCCAACACCAAAAATACACTAGTTGAAGTTGTTGTTTACAGATATTCAGTAAGTCTGATTCGTCCACACTTGAATTCCTATGTTTGTTATACGATTAATTTTTTAAAACTATAATGATTTTAAATATTTAGTATTAGCATTTCCTTCCCAGATATCTATGCTTTCACAATCTGTATTTACGTTTTAATTTTTACTAATTAGTTTGTTGCACGACACATTAAATCAAGTAGAATGAATGCATTACCATAATAATTAATGCATATCTTAGCTGAGTAAGGGAAAACAAGAAAAAAGAAGCATAACAAAACAAGAAATCAATCCATCATGTAAGCGAAGCAAACTGTTATTCTCTGAATTATTAAAAATGCTCCCTTTGCATCCAAACATATATACTTGGATGGTCCCTTTGCATCCAAATATTTGGATGCTCCCTTTGCATCCTTATACTTGAAAAACTACAAAAACAACAACTATAGCCTCTGCAGTCCCAAAGGGACCTGGACTAATAAGGAAAAGAGTTTCAAAGTTATTACCTTGGATAAAATAATTAGTATATCTATCCCAATTATATTTTGACAATTATATGTTTTTGTTCTTGATCCCCATGTGAAAAATAAAGTCAATGAAAGAGGTTGTGAAAGGTAACATATCATGTAGAGTAAGCGATTAAGTCTATTTTGCCTCTTGATTGAAATTCTTGAGTCCAATGGAGGAATGATAACACAAATTTATTCGAAAAAGTTATTGAGGAAGTGCATTAGGTAATATATGTGAAATTAAAAATAATATTGTTAGTAAGAAAATTTAATATTAATTATAAATAATATATTTTAATATTTATTTAATGAAAATATTTTTATATCAATTATATATAGATAATTTACAAGTAAAATAGTTTTATATTAATTATATATAATAATTGAAAGGAAAAAATTTATTGTTTTATTTAGAAGAAATATAATTCTTTAATGTATAATATGAAGTTAAAAATATTAATGGAAAAGAAAATATCTCAATATATACAGAATAAATATTTTGATATGGATTATAAATAAATTATTTTACTGCGAATTATTTTTTGATATATGTTCATATTTTTAAAGTAATTAAATATACACAATTTTTATGGTTAAAACATTTTAATGATATGTCATTATGTATGTTAGAGATGTGTAATTCTTTTTATTTTAAACATGATAGTTCCATACCTAGTATATTAAGAATCATTTTAAATCTATATGAGGTTTACTTGGCATATTAAGAATAATTGTAAATCTATATGAGGTTTTGGATCTATCATACCATGATAAGATCAAAATTTGAGGAAAAAATTGCATCTCCAAGAATTCACTACCACTTGGTGGTTAAAACATTTAAATAGGACATCAACTAATACTGAAAAAATGTGTGAATTGCTCAACCTGAAGTTGACATAAACATAATAAAAATTAGCATAAATCTACTTTATCTTTATCTATTCATTTATCAACAATTTTAATTTTTTTGACAAAAAAAATATCCTTAAAAATAAGACCCCTTCAAATATTAGATAAATTCCAAATGAATTTCTAGTATTGAATCTAATCAATAACTTGGGAAAAAAACACAAAAATAAAATTTAACTTTTCTACTTATTATATATATATATATATATATATATATATATATATAGAAAATGCGGGAGAGGGCCTAATACCTTTACATCTTTCCTCAATTATAACATATATATCTTTGTCATAGTAAACTGAGAGTTTACTAGTTGTTGAAAGTTTAAACAAGATTATACAAAACACATTAGTGCTATAAATTCTGCAGGAGGACCCGAGCAGTAGGATACATTTACAAAAATACATGCGATATAAAAGGAGATATTGAACTGACTGCAAAAACCAAAGACATTACGATACCAGAGACACTATGAAACCAAAGAGAAGTCACCTGACGCTGCACCCACCCTCATCAGGTCCCCTTGGACGTCGAGCCTGTTTACTACTAGGAAGAAGAACTCCAAAAACATTTTCACCAGGCATTGCACAAGCAACAGTTGACAAAGAAATATTCAAAGCAACCACTCGATAAAGGATAAGATGAATTTACTCCTTAAAACCGTCCAAATTATCCTCCATTTATGTGTGGAGAAAATCCATTAGTGTGGGGAAAGGAGGTGATGAGATAAGAAACATGAAAGGGAGCTAGGTAAGACTAGGAGAGTTGGGTATGAGGGAATGAGGTGAGAGAGGTGGGGAGGGAGGGGTTGAGAAAAGGTGAAGGGTAGATGGGGAGGGGTTGAGAAAATGTGAAGGGTAACTGTGTAGGGGAGGGTGAGTGGTATTAATGAATGATAGTAGGAAAGATATAAGGGGAAGGGAAAGGGTGGATGAAGGGGAAGGATATAAGGGTAAAGGGGAAGTAGGATGTAGTTAAGTAGATGGTGAACCTAAATTAATCTATACACACCCTAAATGGTGCACCAAAAAATCACTTTTTCCCCAATCACAGTTCTCTATATTGATCCATAAACTATCGTGGATATTCCACTGTACAGTTTGCCACAACAAATTTGATAAAATATATTTAAAAATCCAGAAACTACACTATTACAATTTTATTTCTCGTTAGAATTATAAATATGTAGATTACTATTAATCATGTATGCATGTGAATTAAAATTATGGAGAAAATGAGAACATTGAGATAAAAATCTCACACACATATTTGACACAAGATATGACCTGGGAAACCCTTTTGGGTGAAAAAATCTGTTGGAAGGTGAGGTCTCTCTTCTCTCTTTCTCTGAATAGGAAATTTTTGCGAGTACAAAGAAGTATGCCATTATGGTCTGTGGGATACTACACCACAAAAATCCTCTGTGTGTGCTCTATCTCTTATCCCTCTCAACTATTTTTCTCAGTTATAGAAGAAATGCACTTGAAATAATTGAACCCATTTTCCTTCTAGTGGATTGGTTATAACAAAACCAAATAGCTTACTAGTTGTTAGGTTTGACTACCTCAACTATTAACCAAATTTACAAGATAGATTCATCTAGAGTCTTCTACACCATAATCATGTGGTTAGCCACTTTTTCATGAATAATGGGGCTAACGTGGCATCCTCTCGAATTATGGTGGTGAAAACATGAAGGTCGACTTCTGAGTGGCATAACTTTCGCACACAAACTTTGATTGATGTGATTCTTGTGCCATTGGAAAGGTCTCTATGTGTATAATAAGAATAAGAGATGTTATGATAAAGAAAAAAAATTTACCCCCAAAAAATGTCATTTGATGCCTCAAAACACTCCCTAAAGGTTTTAGACCCTAATTTTCCAAATTGGGCCCTACTAGTAAAAATGGTCAGGTTAGTTTATTCCTCCACTTTTTTCACTATGAAAGCATCAAAATGGATGAAAAAAATATAATGATCCAATCCGGATCATACATGCTGCGTAAAACACCACCATGTCATGATGCTATATGTAAATTAACACACCAAAAGAGTTAAGGTGCTCCTCTAGTTGTGGTGCATTGAAATCCTCATGATGCTCCATTCTACTACATTCCTTGATGCACTAATTTCCATTATAGCACCAACATGATATTGTTTAAATTTTAAAAATTTTATTTTAATCATTTAATTTTTAATTTGCTAATAGTGTCCCAAGGAATAATAACCAGTGCTCCATTATGTGAGGAGCATTGATGCACCTCTACTCATAGAATGCACTTACAAATCCTATAAACTAGTGCAACTGTAGAGTTATCATGCTTCACGATTTGTAGTGCACCAACATCACTATGGTGTTACATCCTAATAGACACCTTTATGCACTAATTTACAACAATAACACCTACTTTCCATCTAATGAATTTTCCAAAGGATAACTCAAGATCTATTAAATAGGTTACATGACATAGGTCTATTCTCTCTTTTGGACACCTACTCTCCCATCCACAACTCTTTTGGTATAAATAAGTGGCTCTATGCAGAGTAGAATAGTCTTGAGGAAGATCTTGCTAAGGAATGGAAATTTTACGTGGACAACTTAGTCTCTAATTTATACAATAGATGATGAGGTGGAAGAATCACTAAGTTGGTCATTAAACCCAACCATGAGCACCTTTATTGAAAAATTGGGATACAAGACATAGTGTGAAGCTATTTTCAATTAAGAATGTTGTTGGTGGTGGGAGTTCCTATGGAAAATTCATGCTCCAATAAATGAAAAAAATATCCTTTGGACGGATTTAAATAATAAGCACTTAACATGTGGAAATTTAATTGAAAAATTATGTATTAAACTTAGCTAATGTTCTTTGTGCAATTATGAGCCCAAATTATTCGTCCCTTGTTTATTTAATGTGAATTCGTTAGGCAAGTGTGGTTTTTCTTGAATACAAGTTTTGGTATTTCTATTGCTTGGGAAGGCCAAGATATGGAGGTTTGTGTTATTTCATGCTTGAGAGAGGCTTCTCTTCGATGTTATTGCTCTCTTCCTTTATTCATGGTTTATTTTTTGGATGGAAATGAATTTATTTATTTTTAAGAAAAATTGATTTTAGTCGAGATTGTGCTAGAAAAAATATTGAAGCTAATTAAGGAATATAGGTTGGATCTAAATCAGTTCAAGATTTGGGTTCTAATCATGCCTGATATGTCGGAAGTCCAATGATGCTTCTTTGACAAGCCCGTCAAGGACATCCCCCACGTTGTTTTGTTAAGGTGGTCCTCCACCTATGCAAATCACATTTTATTTTCCAAATTATATATGCTCTTGGCCTTAGGTTCAATATGAAATCCAAATTTATATCTTTATGGATGCCCTTGTTTCATGTTGTGAAAATTGGTCTTTCGAAGCTAGGTCTTGGGGGATGCAAAACTAGTTATTGACTAGAAAAATAACAAGTCTCAAATTCAAAATGTAAAGCATCAACCCATCCTTGATAAGATCAAGCATCATATCTGGATTTTAGATTGGTATTTTTTCTCTAATATTTGCAGGGAATTAAATACTTATGGTATGAAATTTCCAAGGAAAACTCTCTCCCTACAAGTTGGAGCATTTATCATCCATAAATTCTTCAAAAATAATTTGGTGTCTTTTTCTCTAAGTTTTGAAATATAACTTATAATATCTCATCAAAATATTTTTTCCTTTATGAAAAAAACAAATGAATATATGGGGAGATAAAGTCGACCATCTTTTAAATGCTATATTTATTGAGTTTATTGAAATTCGCCATATTAAGGTCATATCTTTACTTTAAATGGTTAAGCCTCACCACTAGATGAGCCTCTGAGGTGAGACTTGAAAATTCAAGTCGGGCGGGCGATAGGATAGTCCAACCAAAGACGTGGAAGATAGTGGAACATGTAAATTTAGTTACCAAGTTGGTGTCTGCCAAACGACCAAAAGCCACTCATCTCTGAAGTCAAGTGTCGGTGGTCTATGATGTGCAATTTCTTGGTCAATCATTCAATGAATTTCCGTAAATCAGAGTGACTTTCTTCTCACTTAGTCATCATTACAAAATTTTCCACACCGCCAACCAGAGAATATTAACTATAATTCCATGCTGGCTACGCTGGGTCCTAATTTGAAAAGAAATGAGCAAATGGAAGAGGGTAGATGGCCTAAGGTTGTGTTTAGTGAAGATTGTGCAAAATAAAGAATAATTGATGCGGAAAAATAACAAATGGTTTAGTAAATGGTGTATTTGCTTGAGCATGTGTCCTACAAATAGTAAAGAGATAAAAACTTTTGTTATGGATAAGTTCCACAAACGTAGTTGGGAGAAAGAAGAAGTACCACATTGAAGAGTTTAACCCCACGCATAACCATCAGAAAAAGGCGTACATAGTGGCTAATATTTCTTGGAGATCGAAAATTCTTATTGCTCAATTAAGGACTAATTCTCATCAACTCTGTTGTGAAATAGGGCACTGGAAAAGGCCAAAAGAAATGTGGGAGGAAAGATTATGTATTTTTTGCTCCTCCGAAAAAGTGGAAACAGAAAAAAATTTCATTTTAGAATGCGAGGCCTTCAAAGACAACAGGGAAAATTATGCAAGTATTCTAGCAGATAGTTCTTGGGATAATCTATTCAGTGAATATTTTGTCGAGAAGCTGGGAGTGATTATTTTAAAACTTCACAGGAAAAGGGCCGAATACAAGAGCCAGATAGAAAAACAATTTATCCCATAAGCTATTTTTAGCCTTGTAGACATTAAAAATACTTAATATATATATATATATATATATATATATATATATATATAACCTAACATACTCAACACAACTGCAGAATCCAAGCATTAATATTATAATCTCAATTGCAATTCATTGTTTTGAAGTTATCCTATTTAAATTCTTGCCTGCCCATTTGCAATGGGGCGAGGAACATTGACAACTTCTGTTTGGATCACAGCAATGGTAACAAAATGTCCAATATCAAATAATTAATGATGACGATATATTTTAATGTTGTAAAAATCAATATTCATTATTTTTAATAGTGATGTGTAAGTTTTTCTACATATAGCTTATAATTTAAATAAAATGAATGTGTATTTATTTTTCCATCTATAAAGTAATTCAAAGAACCAATATTGTTTGATCTTAGCTTTAGATCTATCATGCTTTTATAGTTATATGAATCATTAATTCATTAGACTAATGAAGTGATTTTTTATTTTTTAAATTTAAAAATATTAAAAAAAGATTTGTACCTCTATAAATTTTATCTTTCTCAATAAATTTGATCATTCTCTAAATAATATATAGATAGATTAAAAGTTAAGATAAAGATATGTTACTTACATCATATATAATTTCTTCAAAATATAAAACTAAATTTAATAATATATCTTATTATATAAATTCCATTGGTATTATGTGGTCATCATATTAAGAGTTAAGATGGAGTTACTAAAGTAATTTCTTTTAAAAACTATAATTTGATTTAACCATACATCTTATTATATAAACATTATTGGTAGTGTGTGCTCATATATATTTCACAAGGGGAATTACAATCCCCAGGGAATATGGAATCTAAGTATGAATGGATTCTTGACACCTTGTCAAACAACAAGACATAATCCTACACACATCTCAAGGGTCTCGCATTACCTTGAGCTTGCAAATTGAGAAGATCAAAGTATTGAGAGATTCCAAACTAATTATTAATCCTATGGTACTTTAAGAACCTCTCCCTCAAACATTCACTTGTTGGCCATCATTGCGGGGATTCAATATCTCTATCAAAAAGTTTGAATTATTGTAGTGCTTTCACATACTCATACTCTCAGAGCTTAATGTAGTTGTAGATGAAAAAGTCAATAGATCCTTTAAGCATCAAGTAGGGGTCCTTTATATCGATTTTTATTGGTACGCTCAAAACATACCTACACTGTATATATATCTCCCCTTTATATATTCTTGTCGATATTCTCAAGCCATACCTTCATTATATATACCTCCTCCCCTCGCCTAGGTTTACCATGGAAAACTGAGTGTTAAATAGCATCCTATTAAGGTTATGAAACAGAACCATTATGACATATTGAACTATTGGAGTAGTTTCACATAATCTGAGAGCTTAATGTAGTTGTAGATGAAAAATCCAATAGATCCTTTAAGCATCAAGTGGTGGTCCTTTATATCAATTTTTATTGGTATGCTCAAAACATACCTACACTGTATATATATCTCCCATTTATATATTCTCGTCGATATTCTCGAGCCATACCTTCATTATATATATCTCCTCCCCTCACCTAGGTTTACCATGGAAAAATGAGTGTTAAATAACATCCTCCTAAGGTTATGAAGAACCATTATGACATAATTTTCATTTATATGTCTCCTTCCCTCAAATCGATTTCCCATGGAAAAATGAGTGTTACATATCATACCTATTAAGGTAATGAACAAGAATCATAACCTTCCCCACTCATGTTAGAATCATTTATAGCAGATGGAGTCATGCACTATGGACTTCACTCATGATGTAAGGATAATGTAGACTCAATAATTAGTTACTTCTTACATGGCTTATCTTCTTCTTCACACGTTGGTGTTGGCTAATAAATGTATCAAGGATTTTATGGTGGTATATTTTGACATCTTCCTTTCATTCAAAGTCACTTTCATTCTTATTGGAAATTCAATTATCTATCTCATGGGTAGATAACCTTTTTCATTCAACAAGTTTGTATTTCTCATTTTTATCGAAATTGGTTAAAATTTTCATTTGATTGGATTTTGTCTTGCACTTTTCCCAGGGATCTTTCTGAATTTGTTGACTTAGACCTCTCCACTCCATTTATCATAGCAAGGTCATTACCCTCATCATCCTAGATTTTTCCATCCTATATATGCTCCTTCCATCTAACATATATGGTTTCATACTTATAAGTTTCCATTGACTTTAGTCAACTTTTAGAATTTTGTCTCATGCTTTTGAGACTAGAGGCCACCTTTTCAACACTTAAACCTTCTTTCATTACCACATTGAAGCAACTAGGAAATAGAAGACATGAATCAATTAAAACATGAATCACCATGGAAAACCTTTGTGAAAAACATTAATGATTAGATGTGATGGAAGTTATACTCAAGGGCATGCCTTATGATCAAAGACTACCACCTATTGTCAAACCTGCACTCCCTTTTTCTTCTCTTCCATTTGGCCACACATGACTACAACTCTAATTAGCTCCTACTATTGGAAATGAAGTTTAGAAACTTCCTTGAGGACTAGAGAACCTCATGTTGAAGCCTAGGCAAATCCTCTCAACACTAATAACTAGCCAAAAAACACCTCGATCCTATATGTTGCCTTACAATGTAACTTATGTAGTTTCTTTATGCTTCTTAAGGATTGTATGCTCACAAATCCTCTTCATTTTTTTGTATTATTTTGTAAATCATTGGATTTTCTTATCACACAACAAAATTTATATGTAGTTTATCAACATTATTTCAATAGAGAGCATCAATCTATGTACTACTTCGTTATGAGTTTCGACTATTATTTTTTTTATAGATAAATTTCTCCAATGTTTGTGAAGGAAATGCGCTCATCATATATTAGAGTGTAATAAGATATGTTTATCGTATTTGCATATATATGTTTATGTATATGTCTATTATATTCATATACTAGTAACATTCTTTTTATCTTCCTTTTATTATGTGAACCATTATGTTTCTAGTATTTCTATTTACAATTTATTCCATGTTATCTTATATCAATGTGTAATGTAACTTTCTCCTTCCTTTACAATACTAATATTGATACTTTCACCAAATAGTTATTTATGTTCTCTTATATCAATGTGTAATGTAACTTTCTCCTTCCTTTACAATACTAATGTTAATACTTTCACCAAATAGTTATTTAAATACATGCAATTGGTTTATTTTGAAGTGTATCATCTCCTCTAAATCAGTTTCCTCTATATCATTAAAATTTAAGATATATTACACTAGTGTGGAAATATTAATTAAATGGTTGGTAAAAACTTATAAGAATCAACCCATGATAAGCATCAAAATACTTACCCCATTCTACGTATCATATTGCCAAGGCTAAGAAGAATCACAAAAATTAAGTAAAGCATAAATTATTATTTTCTTTTTACACAAATGAATATCCATGTATCTATTACATTTTAAAAAACATGTAATAATATTTTTAACCATGGACCTCAGTTTACCATAATAATTCTTAACTTAAATATGAGGGGTTTCAACAGTGCATTATATTAGATATCATTTTTGGGATATCACTTTACCATTAATGCAGTTGAATCCCAAAAATGATATCTAATTGCTCCAAGAGGCGCATTCTACAACCCAATATGACCTCAATGTGTAAGTATGTCAGAAGCCAAAATAAAAAAAATTAAAAATAAAATCTAAATAATGTCGGCTTAAACAATATAAAATTAAAACATGAAGATTTTTAAAGACTCTCAAAAAAGAGATATGGTAAATAAATAAAAAATAAATAAACCAGAGATAGGGTAAATAAATAAAAATATAAACAAACTAGAGGTGTGGTAAATAAATAAAAATACATCAAATAGGAGTAGAAATCAACATCTAATTATATATATGAAGCCTATGGACCAAATAAATAATAATAGCATGCAAAAAAACATTATTAACCCTAGCATTAATATTAAAATGTTATTATTATTATTAAACCTAATATTCATATTAATATTATTAAATTTAATATATATATATATATATATATATATATATATATAAACTCTAGATATATATGGGAGGGAAGAACAAAGACATATAGTAGAGGTGGAGAAATAGCGGGAGTGACAAAGGAGAGATGGAGATAAACTGAAGGAGAGGGGAGAGGAGGAATGAAGAGAGAGAGGGAGAAGAGTGAGAGAGGTATATAAGGGTAAGAGAGGGATAGGGAGAGGGAGACATAAATATGGAGGTGGGAGAGAGAGAGAGAGAAGGAGAGATGGAGGGAGAATGAGAGAGTATTGGAAGGTAGAGAGAGAGTGGGGGAGGAAGAGAGAGGGAGGTAGGAAAGAAAGGGTGAGATAGGAAGAATGAGAGGAGGAGAGGGAGAGAAGAAGAAATACATAGAGAGTGAGAAGTGGAGAGAGAGGGAGTGACAAAGAAGAGATGGAGAGGAAGTATGTATGTTTAGGGGTGAAATAAAGAGACATAGAAGGAGTGATGAAGACAGGGGGGAGAGAAGGATAGCGAAGAAGAAGGGGAGGGATATAGTAACATAGTTGGAGAGAGATATAGAGTGATGGGGAAAGAGAGAGGATTTCAGAGAGAGAGAGAGAGAGAGAGAGAGAGAGAAATGAATGGAAAAGAGAGGGAGGGTGACACACACATACAGAGAGAGGGAGAGAGAGAGAGAGAAAGAGAGATGAAGGACAAGAGAGAGGAATTGAGAGAGAGGAAGAGAGTGAGGGGGAAGTGAGAGGATTGTAGGGGAAAGAGAGAGAGAGAGATAGTGAGTGATTGAGGAAGAGATAGGGAGATAAGAGAGAAAGGGAGAGAGAGCAAGGAAAAGAGAGGGGACTTTATAGAGAGGAGGAGAGAGGAAGGGAAGAAGAAATACATAGAGAGTGACAAGTGGAGAGAGATAGGAAGTGATAAGGGAGAGATGGAGAGAGAGTGTGTATGTTTGGGGGTGAGATAAAGAGATAAAGAAGGAGAGATGGAGAAAAGAGAGGAGAGAAGGAGAGAGAGAGAGGCATATATTAACAAAGTTGGAAGGTGAAGATAGAGATAGAGAGAGGTGGGAGAGAAATGAAGAGAGAGGGTGGAGAGAGGTAAGGAAGGAGAGATTGAGATGGAGGGGGGGAGAGAGGGAGGTAAGAAGAAATACATAGAGAGTGAAAATTGGAGAGAGAGAGAGAGAGAGAGAGAGAGAGATGGAGTGATAAGGAAGATGGAGAGAGAGGGAGTGAGGATAGAAAGAGGGAAGAGAGATATAAGCATGGGAGAGGGAGGGAAGGGGACGAGAGAGAGAGTGGGAGGGAGACGATGAGGGAGTGATAGATAGATAGATTGGAGAAAGAGAGTGTATGCTTTGGGGTTGATATAGAGAGACAAATGGAGATCGAGATATAGATGGAACGTGAAGAGAAAGAATAGATAGGTGGAGATAGGGAGGGAGGGACAAAGAGATTGATAAAGATGGAGTGAGAGAGTTTGTATGTTTTTGGGGGTGAGATAAAGAGTCAAAGAAGAAGATATGGAGGGACATATAGATATATAGGGAGGGGGGAGAGACAGAAGAATATTTATTGCAATAGATGCATTGATTTCAGTGTAGATGGTGATTTCTAATCCTATTTGATTGCTTGAACTAGATGCATTGATTTTAGTGTAGATTTTTATTTCTAATGATATTTTATTACTTCCACTAGATTCATTGATTTCAATGTAGATGATTTCTAATCCTATTTGATTGCTTACACTAAATTCATTGATATCAGTGTAGATGGTGATTTCTAATCATATATGATTGCTTGCACTAGATGCATTAATTTCAATGTAGATGTTGATTTCTAATTATATTTGATTACTTACATTAGATGCATTGATTTCAATATATATGATTTCTAATCCTATTTGATTGCTTGCACTAAATGCATCGATTTCAGTGTAGATGGTGGTTTATAATCCTATTTGATTGCTTGCACTAAATGCATTGATTTTAGTGTATATTTTCGTTTCTAATCCTATTTGCTTACTTGCACTAGATGCATTGATTTTAGTGTATATTTCGGTTTCTAATCCTATTTTCTTACTTGGACTAGATGCATTAATTTGAGTGTAGATGTTGATTTATAATCTTATTTGATTACTTGTATTAGATGCATTGATTTGAGTGTAAATGTTGTTTTCTAATCTTATTTTATTTTTTGCATTAGATGCATTGATTTTAGTGTATATGTTGATTTTTTATTTGATGTAATTGGATGTATGATGGTACATTAATTTTAAAGTCATTGGATTAATGGTGTGCATTGATTTCAGTGTAAGCACAGAAATTTATTGACAATGGAGATTTATTTTGTGTTATAGTAATTAAACCTAATAATATTGGAGAGCATATATATGATGTTTACAAATAATCACAGAGAGCTAAAGAATATTTAAATGGTTTATGATTTCAATTGTATTTTTCATATAATCGATATGAAAAGATGACAATAAGAATGTAGAATAAAATATTTTGAGATTGATCACAATGAAGGATATATATAATTTACTACATTCTTATTATTCACATTTTCTATCATTCAATATTATTACATTCTTATTTTGCATTCAAAAAAATTATTTCATAAATTTTCACCATTATAGTTATTTTACAATATTTATCACCTCAACAAACTAAGGTAACTAAGCAAATTTAAAATCAAAATGAATCAATAAATCTCAAACATGTTTATCATAATTAAAATGGTTATATTAATATTTTATGTATTTACATATTATTGATAAAATTAATCATATGCTCCTCATATTATCCATAAATTTTACTTGCTGCACATAACTGAAACCAACCTAGATCCATCTTAACTCTGGATATATCAAGCGTCGAGAGGGATAAAATCTCTGTAGGTGCAAACATTTCCTCAAGTTTTGCACTCAAAAGAGATTTGATCCCTCTCGGCGCTTGATAGATCCGGAGTTAAGATGGATCTAGGCTGGTTCTTAACTTGTAAATAACCTTTGTTATAAAACCATGGCTTATCAATACCACATGCCCAATATGACACATGTTGATATGACAATTTCTTTAATTAATAAATTTGAGATGAATTAAGTAAAAAAACCATAATTAATTTGGAGATAAATCTTAACCCTTATTCTATGATTAGTACTAAGAATATTTTGGTATATTTAGTGGAGATTAAATATTTATCTAATAATTATTAATAATTAAATTAAAATCTCAAAAAACCTATTAAACATTCCTTAAAAATATTTTATTTATTTAAGACATATATATATATATATATATATATATATATATATATATTTCACACGAAAATGTTATTAATATTTTTTAAATAACACGTTTTAAATCTTGCTCTGATGATGAACCACACTCGCTGGTTCCAAAGGTATCGACAAAATCTACTTGAATATGATTTTCACCAAAAAAAAATTATAGGCAAACTTTAAATCATCTAGAAAACCAAAGGAATTACAAATCTAATAAAAATACTTAACTTAAAAAAATTTATTACTCTCGAGAGATACTTTCTATATGCAAAAAAACATTTTTTTTAAGATAGGAAAATTTTCAAAAAATACATTACGGCCAGAGAGATGAGATAAAACCAAAAAGCTTGGAATGATGATATTCTCATTTTATCTTCATTTTCTTTTATTATTTATTCTTTATATAGCAATATAAAATTATGTACTTTATTTTTAATTTTACATTTTTATCACGATGCAAGAGGCTATTGATGTCCCAAAATTTTAACCAATAATCAAAGATTTTTCTTCTTCAACCTTTTCGTAAATGTGGGATAAGCACCAATCTAAAGCAACAGCGTTGGGTGACCGCGTAGTCTAAAAAATAGCGTTTTGGCCTAGAATTTGGCAAAGATTTTGAAAAAATCTGGCAAAGATTTTATCAGAATCTTGTTTACAATTTAAAATCAAATTTCTAGCTAAATCTCTGTCATGAAAATGCAATACACCAGCGCGGTAGAATCTACCGCACACGAAATCTTATATGACGATGCAGTCTTCACACCTTCTACTGAGATTAGGCATTCTAATCGCAGTGATCGATGTTCGATTTTGATGACCGTCGATTCAACCTACAGCTATATTCCTAATCCTAGCATTCTAACAAGATCAATCGCTTCCGAGTGAACTAAGTCCATGGGCTCTCCAATAGGTTATGGTATGGCACTGGAGAAGCAACTTGATCAACGTGTTATTTGCCTAATATAAACATCCTTAGAATAGTGAACAATGCATACAAGGTGAAGTAATCAATATCACTTAATCATCTGTATTCAAAGAAATTGAACATTAAACTTTAGTATTTTGAGTGTCTGGGGTGAAAGCTTTGTATACTGAATAGATTTAAATCATCAAAAATGGATTCAAACATCTAAATTATTGATTTTCTGAATTTAATCAACGATTCCAAGAAAAATCGTCATCTCACTATTCCATCACTCGAGTACAACTCTTAGCATGTTTTATCTGCTCTGGTGTCCAGATAAAATATAGTAATATAATTTTTCCGCCGCTTTTTAAATAAATTAAAGTTTAATGAAAGTGATAATTTAGTGTGAGAGTATTGTTTTAAATTTTGAGTTTTAAATATTTTTCTAATTTATTTAATTTTTTCAGATATATGTTTATTTTTAGTTATATTTTCCTATTATAATTAATAATTAATTATTAAAAAAAATTAATAAAATTTAAAAAATTTAAATTTCAAATGTTTCATTGTAGTATGAAGTCTTTATGAAATTTGAAGTTTAAATATCCTTATCATATGGATACCAACTTTTTTAATATCATTTAAAAATAAAACCAAAAATCAAAAAATTAAAATGATAAGTCTAAATTTTTCATAAAATACATAATTTTATGTAATAATTAATTAAACTAAAACTTATTATTAAAATAAATATCATTTAGAGTAATGTGATAATTGTTAATCATTAAAAATAATTAATAATTTAGTCTTTGAGCCAAATGTTCTTTCATAGTTAATGAGAGCTATGATGATTAACGAAGTCATAAGTGGATTTCAAACATAAAATATAGTATATAAGAAATAAATATAGAATTTTAAGTTTTATGTTATCATAGTGCTCTTGAAAGGTTGTCAGAAAGCTGGTTCCTCTCCCTATAGATGTGTCGACATGAAATATAGTCAAAATGTGATTTTATAGAATAGATTTCTTCCAATAAATTTTTGAGTGTGTGCACGTGACATTCATATTCAAGATTGAACCATTTGATAAGAAGTTTGGAATCGCCAAAGATCTAAAGTTGTCGACATCTCTTCTCAAATGCAAATATAAGGAGGAGTCTAAGGCTCTTGAGTTCAGAATAATTGTTTGTGCCTCTCCCTAAACCCATACACATTTTGAAGTAATGGCCATCACCAGGATATAAAGCATCACCATTGCCACAACCTAACTGTCAAGATGAATCGTCAAAATAATCCTAGGGAATAGATTTATCGATGCTTTTAGCAACGATATTCCTACAAGGTTGCTTGGGCTCATCATCCAGGATAAAATTATACAAGGCCATAATGTGAGATATCGATAATTTCCAATTGGGAGCCTTGTCATGGAAAATGAGATTATTTAACGCAATCCATATACTCCAAAATACCAACAGGGGAAGGTTGCAAATTTTTTCAGGGTGAACCTAGTTCCACCAGGATTCCCATGCGCTATAGATATATTCTCCTGACCATCTATATGAAATTTCCATCGATTGATATATCCTATTCCATAATTGAGACACTAGTTGTGCAAAAATAAAAGATAAATAAATTCAAAACTACATCTACATAGAACGCACTAAGTGGGACCTTGAAAGGAGCATTGTTGTAGGATATCACTTTTAGGGCCTTTGTTGCGAAGCAAGCACCACATAAAAAACTTATATTTGGGTGGGATTTTTAACTTCCATAGCATACACCACCACCAAACAGAGTTATGGGATTCATGATCAACGAATATAAAGGGATATCATGCTTTAGGAGAATAATTACCATGCTGCGATATAGCCCAAACTAACTCATCCTTCCTGTCATGTATCCGAATATGAGCTTCTGAAAGATTATTGATATAATTTAACCAATCTTGATGCCATCGAGTCAGGATCCTTAGGTTCAAAGCAGATTTCCAAGCTTGACCAAATATGGTAGAATTATTAAAATCCGCAATCGGTTTTAGTGTCCTTATCCAAGATGAATATAGGAGGTGAATGAGCTTAGGTGGAAGAATATGTGCATTTCCATTGCTATACCAAGCATCCCTCCCAACGCGAACCTTGGTGCCCACTCCTAATTTCCAAGCTAGTCTGACACTAATATAATCCATAGAATTCAAAACAACTTGCCAAATGGATGATACATTTGATCTATTCTAGTTGGGGCTCCTGATCCAATCATCGATACAAAAAGGGTGGAAGTATTTTTTAGTGACAAAATTTGTCTAAAGTTTTTTTTTAGAGAGGATCTGCCAACCCTTTTTGGCTGCAAGAGCCTTGGAAAAGCAAGCTAGATTCTTGATCCCCCAACCTCCTCATTTCTTAGGTAATGCAATTTGGTCCCATTTTATCCATGAAAAAGGTCTACTCTCATTATCACTTCACCAGAGTATCTTGCAACACAATTGTTGAATTCTGGAAATGATTCCTTTTGGGATCCATGTCATTGACATCAAATATAAAAGAATAGCCTCTAATATAGATTTGATGAGAACACGGAGTTCTCGAACTTGGCTACCAGCCACATCCAATCAACAATTCTATAGTTATTGGGCTTGAGGTGGAAACCCATATATTGAATTCCTTCTTCTAAAGGTAGGATTGTGTATGGAAACCTCCGAAGAGCATAATCAATTTCGTACTGTGAATAGCCAATAGTGATCAGTGTATACTTCTTTTGATTGTTGGCCATCCCTGTGGCTTTACAAAATAATTTAAGAGTATAATTGAACACAATAAAGTCATTGATCTTGTCATTCAAAAAGATGAGGATATCATCGAAAAATAATAGTTGTCACAATATGATGTTGTCTGCTATTATAACACCTTTAAGTCTCCCCTGGTTCTTCTCTTTAGTGACTAATCTACTCAAACCTTTCATTATTAATAGAAATAGTAATGGAGATAATAGGCAGCCCTACTTGAGTCCACCTTCTACATGAAAAAAGTTGGAAGTAGACCCATTGATGGGGATACTATAAGATACATAGGATATACAATACATTATCCAATTAATGAATACATTTGGTAATCCAAAATTGGTCAGTAACATCCTCAAATACAACCAATTGGTTCTATCAAAGGCCTTCAATAAATTGATTTTGAATATCACGCCCTTCAAATTTTTTCATAGAGTGCAATACTTCTTGTGCAATACCTATAGCTTCGTAGATTTGGGGATTTTCTCAGAAGGTGAATTATTCTTAAGATATATGCTACAAAAGAATAGGTCGAATGTTATGAAACCAACTCAAAAAATAGAATAAAAAAGAGATCAACGCCTTAGAAATAAGCCACTTCGAGGGGGAAACCTCCTGTACATTACATTAATGAAAAATTCTTGGATGATACAAATGACAAAACCTCCTTCTATATATAGGAGTCCATGGGGTCATAATATAATCCTAGCCGACCTAACAATAATAATGTAAAGGCACAACAATAAAAATATGGGGGTTACAGGGGTACAACAATAACAATAAATGGGTTACACTAACAACAATAAGGGACTACACTAGTAATATAGGGACCTAACATGCCCCTCTCCTTCAAAAAAATGTTGTCCTCAAAGCTTGAGTAGCTCTGGATGCTTCTATATAAAATTATCATCCTCCCATGTAGAATCTTCAGTGGGTAAGTTATTCCACCTGATGAGATACTCTGAAATTGATCGATTTCATAGTTGTCGAGTTCTTGTTCAGTGACTTCTTCTAGTTCCAATATGATTTTTCCTTCTTCATCAAGTTCTGGAAATATTTTTTGAACTAGAATTTTTTCACCTATAACCTTATTTAAGCATGAAAAATAGAAAACTAGATGCACTCACAAAGAAGCGGGAAGCTCCAATTTGTATGACATAGTTCCAATCTTTTGCAACACCTTGTAAGGACCATAGTACTTTGGCGATAATCTATTATCCTTCTTAGCTTGCTTGAGGGACATTTGTTTGTATGGTTGTAGCTGTAAAAATACCCAATCTCGTACATCAAAAATTATCTCGCTGCGATGTTGATTTTCCTATTGATTTATTCGATTTTGTACCAAATTTAGGTTATCCTTTAAGATTTTGAGAATTTTTTTTTTATGCTCGATGTGATCTTCCACTACTTGAACCTTAGAATTTTAAATTAAATATGATGTGATGGACAGTGGATGATATCCAGAAAAAATAGCAATGGGGTCTGCATAAATAACATGGAAGGAAGTGTTATACCACCATCTTAAACAGAGGTAACCACTTGACCCATTGCATTTTTTATCACAAACAACGAAGATATCCATCCAAACATTTGTTCACTATCTCAGTTTGACCATTGGATTGAGGATGATAAGATGAGCAATGAGCTAGTTGAGTACCCAAACAATAAAATAATTTTGTCCAAAAGTTTCTAGTAAAAATGGAATATCTGTCGCTTACAATAATCTTTGGGTTTCCATGTAGCTTTTGAATTCTTTCCATAAATGCAGTAGCAATTGTACTTGCTTTAAATGAATGAGATAATGCACACAATTGTGCATACTTGGTAATTCTATCAACTACCACCATGATAACACTATTTCCTTTAGACTTAGGTAAACCTGTGATAAAATCCATTGAAATCTCCTCACAACATTGACTTGGAATGGATAAAGTTTGTAGAAGATCCAGGATCTTAATTGTCTCAACTTTATTTCGTTGGAAAACCAAACATTCTGCCACAAACATTTGAATATCAAATTTAAGGCCACCCCAAAAAAAATATTTCTTCACCCTGTGGTAAGATTTTAAAAATCCTGAGTGTCCTCCTAAAGGAGAAGTGTGCAATTCCAAAAGAACATTTTGTTTTAGTTGGGAATTATTATAAAGATATAAGCGATATTTGTATCATAAGGAATCATTTTTCCAATTAAATGTATCAGATGTACTAGGATCTTGCTGCAAATTTTGAATGAGTGTCCACACTTCTTTGTCCTTCTTTCATTCATCCCTTGATTTGGTTATACAATCTAGTTTGATAATAGAAATGGCACAAAGCAATGCTTCCACCTCTTCATCATTTCTTGAGAGTGCATCTACAACAACATTTAGCTTCCCTTTTTTGTAGATGATTTCAAAGTCATAACCCAACATCTTTGTGACCCATTTTTGCTGCTCTTCTGAAGATAGTCTTTGTTCCAAAAAGTGTTTAAGACTATCATGATCAATTTTTACCTTGAAGTGTCTTCCCATTAGGTAAGGTCACCATTTATTTAGTGCATGTAGTATTGCCAACATTTCCTTCTCATAAATAGCTTTCTGTAAATACTTTCCTTTGATTGGACGACTTTAAAAAGCAATGGGTCTTCCTTCTTGCATTAAAACGACACCAATTCCATTTCCTGAGGCATCACATTCCACAATAAAGGTTTTTTTGAAGTCTAGCATAGCTAAGACAGGTGTTAGTCACATTGCCTCTTTAAGATGTTCAAAGGCCTTAGTTGCTCTAGGATTACATGAAAATACATCTTTCTTCAACAATGTTGTTAGAGGTGTTGCTATTCTCCCATAATTCTTAACAAACTTGTGATAATGCCATGTTAACCCGAGAAATCCTCGCAACTACTTTATGGTTGTAGGCACTTTCCATTCCTTAATGGCTTTAATTTTGTTAAGGTCTACCTTAACACCCTTGTGAGATACAATATGACCCATATATTCCACCTCTTGTACTCCAAAGAAACATTTGGAGGCTTTTGCATATAATTGTTTCTCCTCTAATAGTTTGAGCACCCTGTCAACATGTTGAACATGATCCTTCCAAGACCTGTTGTAGATTAGTATATCATCAAAAAATACTAACATGAGTTTTCTAAGGAAGGGTTTGAAAATGGAATTCATCAACCCTTGAAACGTAGAAGGTGCATTAGTAAGGCCAAAAGGAATGACCAAAAATTCATAATGACCCTCATGAGTTTGAAATGATGTTTTCGGAATATATTCAGTCTTCATTCTAATTTGATGATATCCTGAACGAACATCCAACATGGTAAAATAAATTTCTCCATGTAATTCATCCAATAATTCATCAATCACGGAATTGTGAGATTTATCTTTAATAGTGAGCTTATTGAGCTCCCTATAATCTAGACACATGCGCCTGATCCATCCTTCTTGTGCACCAATACTACTAGAGCAAAGAAATAATTTTGACTAGGTTGAATTATACCAACCTCTATCATTTCTGCAATCATATGTTCAATTTTTCTCTTTTGGACATAAGGATATCTGTAAGGCCTGATGTTTGGAGGAACACTTCCTGGAATCAAATGAATAGCATGATCATGATTAGGAATAGGTCAGCGTCCTTTGGGAGTTTCAAACACCTTGGAATGATTGTCCAAGGATTTTTGGAGATCTAGAGAAATAGATGATTTTGATGTTGGAACTTTTAGTGAGGATAATTGTGCAATTAATCCTCTTTGTTCTTTCTTCAAAAGATTTTTCATGACATTATAGCTTATTATCTTTCCTGGCTTCCCTGCGATACCTCATAATTCGACTTCCTTTCCTTCCAAAAACAAATTCAAGAAAATTTCTTGAAAATTAAAAGCTACAGTCCCCAAAGATTGTAACCATTGTACTCCTAGTACAACATTAGCACCTCCCATTGGAATGGAAAGCATTGGACTATTCGATACATATTACCCCATGGTTAGCTTGATATTATGGCATTTTCCAGAGAAATTTATAGTTCCTCCATTTGCAACTATCACTTGACATTCTCGTGCTGGGTATATGAAGCAATTCAATTCCTTGGCTACCGTACAATGAATAAAATTATGGGTACTACCTGAATCAATCAACACTATTACCTTTTTCTTCTTGATATGTCCTTCTATATTGAGAGTTTGAGGAGTGGTAGTTCCTGCCAATGCATTACACGATATGGTTAGACTCATTTCTTCTTTCTCTAGGGTTGGTTCATGGTGTATATCCTCTTCTTTTGAAGTTTCTTGTTCATTTTCTTCCTCCTCTACACAATCTATGTAAAATAATTTTTTCTCAAAACACTTATGACCTTTAGTGTATTTGCTATCACAATTGTAGCAAAGCCCTTTTTCTATTTTTTCTTCCAATTTTTGTGGTGTCAACCTTATAGGTTGTGGAAGTCTAGGAGTAGCAACACTTCCATATTTATAGATGTGAGTGGTAGGCTTGTCGCCATAATTTTATATTCAGTTTTTCTTGCCAACCTGAATGCCTTCTCTAATGACTCAGGTTCCCAAAGGCGAACCTCATGTTGGATGTTATCCTTTAAATTCCCTATGAAGACACCAATCCTGTGTTCCTCTGGAATATCAGTTACCCTTATATTCAATTTTTGGAAGTCCTCAATGTGCTCCACCACTAAACCCTTTTGTTTGAGATTTATCAATTGGCTAAAGAAGGTGTTGATCTTTGTATCCTCATAATGTGTTATCATTTCCTCCATAAAAATTGACCAAGTGATAATTTTTTTATGGGAGCAAAGCCATCGATACCATACAAATGTATTTTTTTCTAAATATAAAGTTTCAATGCGTACGTTTTGTGTGTTTTGCACATTATTGAGATCAAAATATTTCTCCATCTGTACTATCCATGTTACTGGATCATTGCCATCAAACTTTCTGATATCGATATTCAGAATATGGTGGGTCTTCCATCCAACATTCGAGTTTATGAAATCACGATTAAATTTTATTTTTCTCTCATCATGAGTTTCCTCTACTAAATTTTCGCCATTAGGAATCATTTCTTGTTTCAACTTTGTCAAACCTTCCATTTTTTCTTCCATAGCATTCTTCAAACCATCCATCTTAGCTTCCATGCCTTTATTCAAACCATCCATATTAGCTTCCAAACCTTTCTTCAAACCATCCATATTAGCTTCCATGCCATTCTTCAAACCATCCATCTTAGCTTCCACGCCTTTCTTCAAAACTTCCATTTCATTTTTTGTTTCTCTTTGTGAGAGTGAAATTTGGTGCACTTGATCTTGTAATTTTGATATATCATGTTGCACTTCTTCATCTTCATGAGTCATAGTAGAGTATTCTAATGGCTTAATGGGTGTTGAATTCTTTTTAGGAGGAATTTTAGAACTCAATACTGATATCTATGCTTCAATATTCCCTTGGAATCACTTCAAAATGATTTTTAAAACAAGACTTATGCAATTTGAAATAAAAAATACATATGTTTGTCTTGCTTTTGAGGAGATCGATATTGAAACTGAATTATCTCTGTGATTTCAGATGTTCAATATTTGAAATTTGGTCCTATAGTAGTCCTCTAAATCTTATTTCGAATGCCACAGGTCTGACCTGGTTTGGACGCTTCAAGGTAAAGTTATGGTCAATCTCCCACAATGACCTAATTATGGACTGGTTCAGTAAAGCACACTTGTACGACGTGCCACGTGTCATTGTTTCCTCCTTTGGCTCTGAAATTGATACACAAAAAACTAAAGCCCGTTTAATTTGGGCCACTTTTTACATAATTCCAATCCGATGCTCAAAGAGAGAGTTATGATGATTTTCTTAATGTCACCTCTTTTAGATGAAATTCGGGAGCCTGCAAAAACCCTAACTTCCACAGATTATATTTCCAAAAATATTGCGAACCAAGATCTGAAATTTTTACAAGAAGATCCTCAGATTTCAGTTTCTCTTGATAAAAATTTTAGCTTCTGAACCTTGGCAGAAAAAAAGTTATAGAGAAAATTCCATGATGACCTATTTGGAACAGCGAAACCTTAGAATCCAAAGCTTTGATACCAAATTTTTTGAAACCAGGTCCAAAAATAGAAGAAAAGAGATATCAACGCCTTAGAAATTAGCCACTTCAAGGGGGAAACCTCCTTTACATTACATAAATTAACAATTCTTGGATGATACAAAGGAAAAAACCTCCTTCTATATTTAGGAGTCCATGGGGTCACAATATAATCCTAGCCGACCTAACAATAATAATGTAAGGGTACAATAATAACAATATGGGGGTTAGAGGGGTACGGAAATAACAATAAGGGGGATACACTAACAACAATAAAAGACTACACTAGTAATATAAGGACCTAATATTGAATGCGATTTGCAATCATTTTTTCCATAATCTTATCGATACAATTACAGAGTGAGATAGGTTTGAAGTAATTGAAGTATTTGGGCTTGTCAGATTTGGGGATAAAGGAAATAAAGGTTGCATTGAAAGCTTAATACATCATGCCATTCACCCAACATTCCTTAATGACCATGAGAAGATCATGACTAATCATCTCAAAGAAATATAAGTATAATTCCATAGGAAATTCGTCTGATCCAGGGCTCTTATCTTTCTTAAAATAGTTAAGCACAACTTCTAGTCCCCCCGTAGTCACCAGGCCTATTAATTCCTCAATTTCCTCCTCATCTAAAAAGCGGGGGAAAAGTCCATCAATTTTTATAATTTCTGCAAGAGAGGCCTTGTGAGGTGTTTTAAATAATTGACTAAAATGCGAGATACCCAAATTTTCAAGACCATAAAATGGATGAATTGTTGTTCCTTGTTCATATTCTAATGACCAAATCGTATTAACAGTATTTCTGTCTTTAGAAAACTGATGAAATAATTTAGTATTCTTGTATCCATATTGTAACCATATGGATCTACTCTTAAGTCTCCAAGTTGCTTCCCTATCCTTCAAAATCTCGAGTTTCTCTGATTCTAGATGAATAATCTGAGATTTTGCTTTAATAGATGCAACTCCTCCACTGACTGGATCCTCTAACTTGTGTAGTTCATCCTCAATTTTTTGGAGGGCTTCTTCTTCCTTATTTTTTTTAGCCTTTCCCAATCTATCGTCCTTTTCTTTAGTTGGTTCATGTTCCTGGAAAAATTTTCAGACAACTAATGGCCTTCAATCAGAGGGCTAGCCTGCCAATTTTCTTTAACAATACAATGGAATTATTCATCTCTTAACCAGGTTGAGTTGAATTTAAAAGGAGCCCTACACTTGTGGGAAAATCCAGATATTTTTAAATAGCTGGGCGAGTGATCTAAGATGCCTTCTGATCCTACCCATTGTCGGATCATGTGAAATTTATTCATCAAGGAATTATTGATAAGAAATCGATCGAGCCTCTTGGCTAGCATAACATCCCCAATTCTTTGGTTATGCCAGGTCAGTTGAAGTCCCGCAATAGGTATGTCTATCTTATTATAATTATTATCCAACATATAGATGAAGAAATTTGAGAGGTTATATGTATGTGCATGTTTTCCCCAAGATTATGCATGACCCATCGAGAAGTTGAGGTCGGCCCCAAGGATCATGTTGTCTTCCATTAATAACGAGGAGTGCCTGAGGTATTCCCAAAATTCTACATGATTGTGGTAAGGTCCATATATATTAACAATTATGAGATCCATCCCTAATTATTCAGAGAAAATATTCACCATTAGAACTCCTTCCCTCCCCCATACATTCAGAAGCTTCATCAATTTACAATCAATATCTATAGCAATGCCACCTAATCTACCTTATACATCTAATGCATGGAAATTATAGCGAGGTTGAAAGGCTTCCATAAGCATACAAATGAGAGTATTTCTCCCAAGAGTCTCTTGTAGGAAAATCACATTGACCTTCTATCATTCTAAAAGTCTTCTGAGTGTTAGTTTCTTGGTAGGGCTAACCAACCCTCTACAATTAAAAGAAAACCACTTCATTGGGAAACCAGGTTCAGGTTGCCTCTTGATCTAAGAACACCTTTAAGTGATAATTGCATGCCTTCTGCAACATTCATACCATCCTTATGGATTGATTTCAATATATAGGAATATATTCCACGGGATGATTTAGGTAAAATTGGGTGGGTCAATAAGCCTAGGCCCTGACTCGCATCACTAGGGTGTTTGACCAGAGATAGCAGGTACATTAGGGGAATTTTGAGGTCTAAAATGGGCCTCCTAAGGAAATTATAAAATAATAGTGGAAAAAATCAAATAAGATTTGATGACATCATCAAATTTTAGAGGGAAAAATGAAAAAGCTACTTTTTCAACTCATATTTTCAACTTATCTCCCAAAGTTTTTACTCAAATTTCGAGCGGGATTACTCGTTGGATGCGAAATTTAATTCCTCATCCAAGGAGTACCCATGTTGCATACTTTCGATGGGTCCTTCTACACGAAAAATGAGAAATACATAAAAAAACGTGATTACAATCACGTTTTTAATATATTTCTCATTTTTTGTATAGTAGAGTTCATCGAAAGTATGCAACATGGGTACTCCTTGGATGAGGAATTAAATTTTGCATCCAACGAGTACTCCCACTCGAAATTTGAGTAAAATTTTTGGGAGATAAGCTGAAAATATGAGTTGAAAAAGTAGTTTTATTATTTTATTATTTTTTAATATTTTTACCCTTTTATTTAAAAAATGGTAAATCATCCCCCATGGTTGACATCATCATCTTGAATCCTATTGGTTGTTATAAAGTTGATTTTTGTTGTACATTTTTCTTAGGAGGCCCATTTTAGACCTCAAAATTCCGCTAATGAATATATGTGGCTCGAATTGGATTCAGATGAATTATCCTCCCTATCAGTCATGGCTGTCATTGAAAATACAAGGATGGAAGGAGAAGGTGCCAGAAAACAAGAAAGAATGGAAATCACTGTGCATGCAATTGAAATTAAATCACAATGAGAGCGATGACTCACAACATTCTAAAAAATATGGGAAGCAATAGTAGACTCATTCAAACTATAAGGAGTAGGAGATGTGAGAGAGGAGACAATACCCAGAGGGGGACCAATTGTATATGCCTATGATCGATTAACCCTCGGTGATGGAGGCTGAGCATAAGAGTCCAACTTCCCTTTGTCCTTAGCCTGATTACTATGAACATCAACTGATATCCTTTGAGGCATATGGTTCGTGGCATTATTTCCCATCCCGTGACCTTCTTTCCCATCCAGTAGTTCAACTTCTACCCTATCCTTGGCAAGCAGGGGAAATTCCTTGTAGAGATGACCAACATCATGATACCATCTGCAGCGAAAAGGGACTCCTTCGTAGTCCAATTTATGCAATATGATGATTTTCCACGATTGAAACTTCAGACTCTCCACTAGGACCTCTCTGGTGTTGAGATGGACCAGGATGCGAGCGTAAGACATCTTTTTAGACTTTAAAAAAGACTTATCATAGTTGAGAAATATCCCCAAATCATTCCCAGTACACCTAAACACATCCTCAATCCAGAATTGTAGAGGTGAACCTCGGAGTCTGACCCATATAGGCCTGGCACCCAACTGCTCTCACTCGGGATCGAAAATGGGTGCCCATCTCTTCAGCATTACACACATCATTTCAAAGTGCTAATATCTAGTCGTGACCCAAGATGCGTGTTCTGGCCTATGAAACCTCAAAGAAAAACAACCCCTGATCATGGTTACCATAGATGACAAGATTTCCAAAACTTATCCCCAAATTTATGTAATTTATTTCTTCAATTGAGATAACGTGTATTCTTTGCTAGGAAATCTACCCACCAACATGTTATTCGTCGTATCCATAACCTCGTCCAGTTTTATACCTTCCCATTAGGGGAATTTTGAGGTCTAAAATGGGCCTCCTAAGAATAATGTACAACCAAAATAAACTTTATAAGAACCAATAGGATTCAAGATGATGATGTCAACCATGGGGGATGATTCACCATTTTTTAAGTAAAAGGATAAAAAGATTAAAAAATATTAAAATAATAAAACTATTTTTTCAACTCGTATTTTCAACTCATCTCCCAAAGTTTTTACTCAAATTTTGAGTGGGAGTACTCGTTGGATCCAAAATTTAATTCTTCATTCAAGTATTACTGATGTTGCATACTTTTGATGGACCCTACTACGTGAAAAATGAGAAATACATGAAAAAATGTGATTGCAATCACACTTTTCATGTATTTCTCATTTTTCATGTAGCAGGGTCCATAGAAAGTATGAAACATGGGTACTCCTTAGATGAGGAATTAAATTTTTCATCCAAACGAGTACTCCCACGCGAAATTTGAGTAAACACTTTGGGAGATAAGTTGAAAATAAGAGTTAAAAAAGTAGTTTTTTCTTTTTTCCTTCTAAAATTTGATGATGTAATCAAATTTTATTTTATTATTTCCATTATTATTTTATAATTTCCTTAGGAGGCCCATTTTACACCTCAAAGTTCCCCGAATGCCCAAATATCAATAATATTCCTCTTTCTCTGACCTTGGTACTTTTGGATTTCTTCTCTTTCTTCTTTTGTATACTGTCATAGTTATATTGAAATCTTTAGAGTGAGGATCCGAAAGAGAGCTAACCCTAGCATTCAACTGATGGCCCTCTGTAGATATGACTGGAATTCCCTCAAAGCATATTGAGAACTGCACAAGAAGAGAAACCCTAAAATCCTGAATAGGGGTTACAATATCATGGAGAGATCCCTAACCACATGCTGCAAAAAATTGAACTCTGAAGGATCCTGAATCATAATGCAAGGACTTTGCATCAGGGATCCCATCCTGGTGGGATGATTTGCCTCTGAAATCGACAAACGAGGTAGGGTTAATGCAGGAGTCCAAGAACTGGAGAGAGGATAGCAAAGAAATCTAAAGATCAGTGACAGGATGGAAGGATCTCTCCACAGAGAGTCCAGAATATTGTATCCCTAACGAAACTTGACCAACATAAAAGGTTTTCCATAAATATAATGGAGAGGGGCATCCAAACTCTAGATCTAGTGAAATCTTAGGCTCATTAACTTGTGAAGACGGTAATCCATTCATGACCGTTGACCCCAAGGTGATATGATGAGGCGGAGACTCAGTCTAGATCGACACTGAGTCATCAGGGTTAGTAGAATAATCAACTAGATCTTATTCCATCTTAATGCAATGAATCTAGACTTGTAGATGTTGATTCCTCCTTGATACCCAACAAACAATTTCCCCACTCGACGAATGCCCTAATCTAATGCCCAAAAAAAATCCACCCAACAGACAGTCACACGGAAAAGTTTTCAGCCCAAGTCCGTCGAGAGAGCTGCAGTCTACTGGAGAAACCTACCCAAACTCTTGTGTGAGTCATATGTTAGATTCGTTGAAAAAATTCAAAGCCATTTTTTCCTTATGGCAAAGGAAATCTCGATGGATGAGTTTTTTTCAAATATGAATAGCATTTTTTAGAAGGTAAATGGCCCTTTATTAACAAAGTGGGTTCTATTTATGGCTTAGATTCACTACCTAGGACCAACTGCAGGTGGATCACAAGGTTCAATCTTATATCTATGCTTAATCTACAGCCATGTCCTGGGAGGTCTACAACAATTTCTTAAGGCAATTTAATTCATTGATGTTTAATAGAGTCTGCACGAATTAGCTCAATTTTTGTAAACAATTGTTGCACAAATTAAATCATATAGAGAAATATATATATATATATATATATATGCATCTTGGGTGGAATTATTTTTATCTTCCCTACTCACATTAAAATCCCCATTACAGGGATGATGAGCTATAATGCCTTGATAAACATTGTTCTAATGGCTTTGTGCCTACAAATGTTGTTGTATTGACTTTGAATTAACTTTTAATTGGTTATACTTGTCGGTTTACCAGGTACCAACAACCTCACTTTAGCCCTCTTACTAAGAGGGATATTGATTTCTTTCCTTGAATATATATATATATATATATATATATATATATATATATATATATATATATATATATATTAATATATGCTATTTTTAATAAAAATATTACTACAATGTACAAATATAAACATTTTAAAATAATTAAAATAAATTATTTACATAGCTATATATTTCTAAATTATAATTTCATATTTTACAGAATAAAGAAAAAATAGTTGTGTCTCTATTATATGTTAAGAGAGATCAAATCCACTTAGGTACAAACTTTTCTCTAAAAAATTTCAATTTAATAGAATTTTTCACCTAAGAAAGGTTTACATGTAGAGAGATGCGATAGCTTGAGCCATGACACATCCAAAATGAATATGGATCTATGATGATATATAAAAAATGACAAAAAAAAGAGTAAACAAAAAAATTAATGGATTAAAATATTAAACTTTTTTATTTATCAATGCATAATGAGAATTCTAGAGGTTAGGAGAGGGGGTGATGATTCTTCATTGGAAGAACAAAATGAGAAAAATTAGTCATGGGGATTGGAGCATGCATATAACAACCAAGAAGAGGTATACACTTTATTTCAAGGATTCAATGAGGTCGTTTCTATGGGCTTAAGAAACTTGACTCTCATTGGAGACTACAATTATTTTTCAGCACTTCATAGAAGAATATTTTCCTAGGGATCAAAAGCTCAAAAAAAATTTCAAAGTAATGTGTCACCTCACCAAAAAGGTCTCTATTCACTTAGTTTATCATGCTGAAGGATCCAAAAATACAAATTCGGATGAGCTAGCTAAGCAAGGGACATGTTCCTCTTTCTGATCTAGCATGGAATTCCCATAGAGTTTCAAATTCTCTACATTCACCATTGAGTAAATGTATATGTATGGGGTTATTATAAGTCTATAAGTTTTCTCTCCAACATTTTTCAATATATTGAGGGGACCATATCACAAATCCTTTATTTTATTACCATGACCTTGTAATTAATCCTTGCTCAACTGTAACATACTTTATCTCCCACCTTGAATGACTTCTCTGTTCTATGTTGATCATATCTCTACTTGTATTTTTCCCTTATAAAATCCTCCCTCAATCCTCCTTGTTTTCCATATGAAATATTCGAAGGTGAAAGTGGAAAATAACCAAAACAAGTTTCAAATGTAGTAGAAGTCTGGAATTCTCTATTATAAGAGTGTTTCATATATAATATACTTTCATAACAGGTCTTTATATGCTTTTGATTATATCCCCTCAAAAGCTACACCAAAGTCCTATTGACTACGTATGTTTTTATTGTAGATCTATTTAACTTCATGTCCATATTCTCCTACAATGTAGTCCAAAATGCACTGAGAAATCTTGTGTCCCTATCTGAAATGATGCTCCTTAGTCTGATGATAACAATATAACATTGTGGAGATGGGAATTTTCCCTACGAATTGGATTTGATTAGCTATTTAATGCTATTGTTTCAACTTGACTTATGCATTAATTAGTCTTTGGATATAGTAATGGATTAGTATTTGGATATAGTAGAGATGGATAGTGACACTAGAGCTTAATGGTATCCTACCTATAATTGCAAGTTGTGTGTGAGGAGTCAATCTGTATTCCTCCTCCATCAGGTTCCCATCCATTTGAACCATGGTTTTTTAAGTGTTTGTCTTCTTTGTTGTGTGTTTTTAGAAGAAATTTTTTAAAACTATTCTATTTCTCCTCATTATGTTTGTTAGGGTTGGACTCAGATATATGTAATTCATATCTAGCAATTAGTTTTTTTGGTACCATATTATTATATCTAAGAACCCAAAATAAGGAGGATTGTCAACTTTACATTGTTTTTATCTAGCAAATCACTGCTTTTAATCTAGAAAACATTGCAATTATTCGAGTTCAAACAATAAATATTATTTGGGTTATTGTTTATGTGCTCTTATATATTTTGATTTATTAAAATTCTGTTATCATTGCCTATTAGTATTTTTTGAAGTTACTAGAAATTGTCTTCAAGGTGAAATTATAGGAAAATGCATTTGTGGCCGAGACACATGTACTTTGAGATCTCTTAGTTTGCAATAATAAACACTAAGTAGTTAGAATTTTTTTGGAGGCATAGGCATTCTGATACAGATAACAAAGCCTCCTAATTGGTGAGGTTTTTGAGAATGTAATTCAATTTCTTCTTTTTTCGAAGAAACATGGAGGTCAAAGAATAAGGATTTTGTGACTTCAGAAATGTTGATCATTTGCTTCTCCGGATGCGGATGCTGGTTCGACGTGATGGGACTTTAGTCCCCTGGCGAGTCCTTAGGGCGCTTGCATGAAATGGCCATATGGCCCCCTGTAGCGCCATAACTCATTCAGTCAATATGCCAGCCTGCAATGCATTAATTCATTTTTCCTTACCGGTTCACCACCTCGCTCCATCGGTTCAAATTGATATGGCTTTTGTTCTGGAGAATTCGACCGGTCCCTGTGTTTTTTGCAGCTCTCCGTCTCCTGTTTGTGGTGCATGTCCAACTGACTGTGCGGAGCCGAGTGCTCGCACCCAAATTGGGCGTCGCTGCACCATCCTCGGCTGTTTGGAAACTCTTCTAGGTTTTCATTTCACTCAAAGCAGTTTTTGTAATCTTAACTCTTGTTTGCATTCTCCGTCTGTAGATTTTTTGTGGTCTTCCTCAAATACCGCCTGCACCTTCTACCCCAAGCATCCCTTGCAACGCACTGTAGCGATGCCTCGACTTCGGCATCATATGAGATGTTGGCGAGGGGCAAGCAGAGGTCGTCCTTCCCGCCCTCGCCCTTCTACTAGTCCAACCTCTGGCTCTTCTGCAGAGGATGACGATTGGGGCCTTCTTTCGGATTCTAGACAGCAGAGGGGCCGCACCTTGCATCCTAGGGGCTCTCACTCTGCTCAGCCTTAGCAGCGCCCTCTGCTCGTCCCTCCTCCGACTACTTCCCCTGTTATTCATGCTCCTGCCAACCTGACCCTCCGCCAGACCTCACAGAGAGTGGACTTCCGCTTCAACTGCACCCTAGACAAACACGTCCTCACTGCGTTTATTACCATTACCGTTTGTGAAGAATCTGCTTGCACCGACCAGGCTTCTGTTCCCTGCTCCGCCACCACCCTGCCTATCCCTCAACCCTCTTAGGCTAAAAATGATGTGTCAGGTCCTAATGCACCCCTTGGCATTGGGCAATCCAACTTTAGAAAAGACAATGTGCAGGTGGGCTTCTTCAGCAAAGACAACACCCCTAATAAGGACAATGGAGAGGAAGAAGACGAGTATGGATGCAGAATTATGGAAGAACCAGACTCTCCAATTCCAGATCAGTGACTTTGATCTCCTTCGGCCCATCATGGTACAAATTTCCATCTTCGTTGGAAAATTTTGGTTTTTGCTGCTTTCATCAGCTGTACAAGCTGTATGCTTTACTAGTTTTCTGTCTTTTGTTAAATTAAAAGGTATGCACTGTATACCGGTTTCCCTTTCAAGGGCGGTAAACTTTCTCTCTCAAGAACTGGTTTCCTACTCAGGGCAGTTCAGTTTTTTTTGTAAAAGCATGGACATCAAGCCCAGTTCTCAGGCTTACACAGCTGAGACTGGCGTAGTTTTGTACTATTATGTTTCATAAATAGAATTAGTTTTATTGAGAAAAAAAAAATGTTGATCATTTGCTTAGTGTGCAAAAATATTCTTGGAAGATTATTTTTACTTTGGCCTAACAAAGCCTCTGTATATTCTATGGAGATTTTATTATATCTCCACTTATGTTTACAAAAAAAAAAATTATCCGAGATATTGAGCACTCTCATACGGACGAGATATGGAGTATTGTCCTTTGCTTTCCGAAATTCAACCTTGATATGATTTAGGAAATATGGAGTATTTTCCTTTGTTTTATGGACTTCAATCTTGATAGAATTTTTCTATATAATGCAATTACAACTGGTTTTTAATGGCAGTGATTGTGGGCTTTAGTTTTTAATGGCGGTGATTGTTTGCTATGCCTTTGTAGTTATGGTAGCTCCTCTAGGTGTACTATTCATAATAATAACAAGTTTCAAAGTCCTTTATTTTTCCCTTTATTCCTTGTTCTCTCCTCTAATTTAGTAAGGAGCTAAAGAAGAGATTCTAATTTTGGTATGGCTCTCAATATGATGGAAAATTTTCCATATCATGACACTTTTTCTTGAAGGAAAGACTACATAAATTAGGGATGTTGGTTTGTATTATGTGTTTTATGTACCCCAGGAAAGTTTCAGTGGTTCCATCCAAGAAGTTTGAAATTTCGAAACTTAAGATTGTAGTAAAGTTTGAATGGTTTCATCCAAGGATTTTGGCATTTAGTAGCTTAGGCTTGTAGTCATATTTCTATGATTCTTACACTTTTTGGTTACATTTTCTAGATTTGTAAAAGATGTAGTGAATTGAAAGAGAAATTTAATGGTTCTTATTGTTTCTAAGTCATTGTGTATAACATGTTCAATTCTTCAGAAAGTATAGATTTTTTTTCAAATTCATTTTTTTTTGTGAAAGTTTTGAAGTATTAAAAAAATTGTGTCTTGAATTTAAATGCTTTTTTTAAGTAAATACGGTGAATATTTTATAGAATTATTAAAATTGAACTATTCTTGATAGTTTTTAATTCTAGAGGATTAATGGAAATCTGTTTGAGGAAAAGGTGCAATTTTGATGACAAAATTTTGTAAATTTGGACACTAGAAATGGATGGGATTTTCACTTCTCATAATTTGGAGTTCTCTTCAGAGATTTGTATGCCCCTTTCTAACTTCTCTAAGTGGCTTTAGATATATGTCATCTATATATTTTTATTGAGAAGAAATTTTGTTCCACTCATAAAAATGATTAATGATGCTTCCATTGGAGTGAGTGGCGAGATGACCTTCCCAAATCTTATTTTCCTTCGATTTACCTTTGCACCTTTAGGAGAAATCGCTAATAATAAAATTATCTATATAAATTCAATTAAAAAATGACCCCTAAAAAATATGATTATTTCAAAATTTAAAATTTAACTTTATATATTTAACCACGACAATCTTATTTATATCATAAATTGTAATTGCAAATTTACAAAGAAACTTCATGTTTACTTGTGAACACTATGAAATTATATTTATTATGTCACTATTTGCATAGTGACATCTATGATCACCTCTAGCCTATTAATCTAGATAGTACCGTGAATTGTTTTCGAATTTGCCAAGTTAACTATAGCTTTTGATATTTTTATAATTAGTGACATCAACGCATCACCACATCCTCGACTACTGATTTCAAGAATGAACGTCATGCTATACGACGTCATGACGTTACCATTAAATACTGCAGACCCTGTTGTACATTATAATGCTTTATAGTACTACAAGAACGTTGCGACATTAATTATTTATTTTCTAAGCGTTTCCTTGGAGTCATCCATTAGAGGAAATTTTAGCCTAAAAGTACCCATGAAATTTTCACGTAATTTCCATGTCATAATATGTAAACCAATCAAAATCCTTCAAATTTAAAAAGATGTACATGTAAATATTTTGGAGGAATAAAAAGAAAAACTACTTTTTTAAATTGTATTTTTGGCTTATCTCCTTATAGGTTTACTCAAATTTCAAGTGTAGACACTCGTTGGATGCATAATTAAATTTCACATCTGACAAGTACCCATCATTCATACTTTCGAGAAGACCCGCATTGATAAAAATTGTAGATACATTAAAAAAACGTGTTGAATACGTTTTTTTTATTGTATATACAATTTTTATCATTGCCGGTATTCTCAAAAGTATGCATGATGGCTACTCGTTGGATGCGAAATTTAATTCCACATCCAACGAGTGTCTACACTTAAAATTTGAGTAAACCTATAAGGAGATAAGCCAAAAATACAATTAAAAAATGTAGTTTTTTCTTTTCCCTCCAAAATTCATAACTCTTGTTTTATTATTTTTCCTTAGGAGACCACTTTTAGGCTGAAATTTCCTCTAATGATTCTCGAAATCACCTAGAAACAAATCGGAGGTTTGCTCCGACTAGGAAGTCAGAGATCGGACTTTCCCTCTTGTGTCTTCCACTTCACATACTCTTAATATGTGTGGCAGTCGACTACACTAACCAGAACGCTAGTATGGCCCACTTGAGGTCGGAGGTCAGTCTATCCTCCTTGAGTCTCCACCTTACAAACTCAGACCGATAGTTTCCCAACTTCACCAAGAACCGACTGGTCAAATGGGTGTCTGTATATATTTAATTTGCGACTTTCCAAATTGTGAATGCTGTTGATTTTGGTTTTGATCACTTTGGAGATGGAAAAGATAATATCGATGTTTAGACATCCCCTGTTGCAATTGCGATTACACATTTTTTTCTTCTTCCATTACTCCATTGGATGATAGGCTCATACCTGACAAAGCAACACAAATTTATGTAGATTCCCTCACATTTGAAGAAACCCCATTAAATGAGTTTGAAAAAACAATGTTTTGCTTATCAACCACACCACAATTTCCTCCCATTCTAGCAGTGCGGGGGCTAGGAGACCTTGTCATCGCATGCTGAGGATATGGAGTTTGGTTTCTTGATAGAGAAGAACTTAGAGTTGATGAAAAATCATGAAAAGACTGAGTACCAATACTTTGTACTCTTGTCGATGGCATTTCTAAGCCAAATTGAAATATTTTGACACCAGTCATTTCAGGACGCATTTTTGAAACATATCCCTCACCAACGGTAATGGGATCAACTTCGTCATCAATAACATTGCCACTTGCCGGTATGGAAGGATGTCTAGGAGAAGGAGAAGACCACCCAAGATATTACTGGAACATGTATTTACTATTTAGAAAATGTAGCCCCATAAATCAAATATACTACCTTTTGTTCGAGAAACATGCTTTGTGTTTGACCCATTCTATAAATCAAGAAAACAATGGCATGTTGCCACAAAAAAATAATTGTAATTTGGCTAAGTGTACCATAACACATCAGTTGATTGGAAGGCAACATCCTTCCAACTCACGCCATGATCAAATATAGTAGTTATTTTCAATGTAATTGTTAGTATTAGTTTCTAGGTTTCATTGAATGTTACATGTCCTACCAGCATTAAATGTTTGTCATTAGACCACATTGATTTTTTCTTATTAGAAGATGCCAGCACCTTCCGAGTAATTGAGAGAACAAGAGTAAGGAAAATTCACTGCATCTGTAGATCACTTGGCATAGTTACATTTCAACATAAAATACAATGGGTGTTTGCATATATTCAATTTGAAACTTTCAAAGTAGTGAATGTTGTTGATTTTCCTTGGAGTCATCATTCTCGAACTCACCTGGGAACAAATCGGAGGTTGGCTCTGACTATGAAGTCGGAGATCAGAGTTTCCCTCTTGTGTATTTCACTTCACATACTCTGAATATGTGTGGCACATGACTATTCTGACCAAAAATATAATATGGCCCAGTTTAGGTCGGTGGTCAGTCTGTCCTCCTTGAGTCTCCACCTTACACACTCAGACCGATAGTTACCAGACTTCACTAACATCCGACTGGTCAAATTTTGAAGTAGTTTATTAATTGTAGGAAAGGTCAGTTATTGTGAAAACGTAATATATTTCTTTTTTAATCTCATCTTCCTGAGTTGAGACACTGAATCCACTCATATTTTTAACTCAAATCACCCAACAGGAAATTAAAGAACAAAAAAAAGAATCCGATAGGGGAATGTTGATGATGATGTCGGCTTAAGAAGCTTTGTAAATATGCTAGAGCATGCACATATGTTTTTTTATTTGTGTCCCCCAATGGAAAAATAATCTAAGGTCAGATCGTGACTATGAAGTTGGAGGTAGGCCTTTCCCTCTTTTGTCTTCCACTTCACACACTTCAATTACATATGAAACGCTTGCACCAAGCCCCTTATGCTCTTCAATTGGACACATCCAGAGACCCAAATATTCCCCAAATATATCAAAGTTTCAAGGCGTGACAACTCCTCCACTAACTCACACTTTCTCATGTCCAGTTTGAAGAGTTTTGCATGACCACAGAGCCCTGTTACTTTCTTCAATGCATCACAACCATTCAAGTCCAGTAATATCAGTGTTTTTTGAAATGCTTCAATCTTCGCTGGAACTAAACAATCACTTATGTATAGTTGTCTAAGGTTGGCACAAACCATTTCAGCAAATGACAATCCCCTTCTTCTTGTGTGTGCAGGTCTAACTGTTTGAGGCAAGGAAGAATGCATTCTTGATCAATGGAAGAGACCGTTAATATGCCCCCACTGTAATTTTCCGATAGAACTATTCTTTCTCCAACATTTCCCACGATGCCAAATGTAACTTCATGTATTGGGAAATTCACACTTTTAAAATTTCATGATTGATCAACTCTCTTACACCTGTTGGTAAATACTCTACTGTTTCACAATATATGGTGAGATTAGTCAAATTTTTCAGGTTTCCAACAAATTCTAACAAGCATTTCCATTTTCCTCAAAAGAGTGTCAATTCTTTTAAGCTCCTCAAGTTACCTAGAGAAAGCAACAACAATTCCATAGAGAATTCTTCAAGGATACTGTCATAATTTCCAAGTTACTTGGGTTTCCAATAACACTTGGAAATTATATTAAGTATGTATTCCACAACAAAAAATTTTGTAGGTACCTCTGACCTAAAACTTGGGGAGGAAATACTTCCATTTTCGAACAACTAGAAAGGTCTAAGATTTCGAGTGATCTGATATATAAGGTGGAATGGTAAAGGATTGTAAAGTGTCCTATGTTATATTGCATTAAGATAAATTATGTGTAAATAATATATATATATTATTTGTAAGTGTTTTTCAATAACATAAGTATGATTTTGCATGGTTATTTTTAATTGGTTGTTAATAATGATTGTATGATTGTAAGTTAAAGGTTTTTTATTAAAAAAAACAATTATAGTGATATGTATGATTGTAAGTTAAAGGTTTTTTATAAACAAATAAAATTATATTGATATGCATGTTTATGTTTATAGTGTTATGCTCCCTCTCATAACAGTTGTACACTCCCTCTCACAACAGCTGGAGTTATTTCTGGAAACCAACTGTAGTGATTTCCTTAATTTATGGAAACCAACTGTAGTAATTTCCTTAAATTACGGAAATCAACTGCAGTTAATTAATTTCTTGTTGGGAGCTTCTGAAGTGGTCCATTACTCCCACTGTAGTTCTCTACCATGATTTGTGGAACACTTGACACATAGCCAACAGAAGTTTGATGGAAGCTTGGCTACAAATATTTTTGTTTGGTCCCCAAGCTCACTAACTCGATCTCCTTCAGTTTTACACCATCAAGTTAGAGTGAGTAGAGCTTGGAAGTCCCTTCAGATTTTCTGATTTTCTGTATTGGCGTGCAAGGCATAAGGCATCTTTCTCCTATAGATTTTCTATATAGTGAAGCAACCTGAAAGCTTTGCATACAAAATACATTCTGAGTGTGAGTAGCATCAATGGCTGGAGGTATGATTTATTGGGCATTAAAGTTTATTTTTCGATTCTTTTAACTATTTATTCCGCATTATAGAATCGAGATTTTTAAGATAACATAGCTAACATTTGGTATCAAAGCTGAAATTGTATCTCTGCCTTGGTGGTTATAGACATATTTTGGCTCAAATGTCATATTTTGAGAATTTTCTGAATTAAAGCATTTATTTGGAAATATGTCTAATTTTTGCTCAATTTTTATAATTATAATATTTGTTTAGTTAAATTATATGCAATTTGGAAAATATGCTCGTATTTAATTTGCATGAATTAATTATTTCTATTCTAATTAAAACATGCTATTTTGGATGAGTATATGAAACCAATCGTTAAATGTTATGCATAAATTTTATAGTTTTATTTATGCAAATTATCATTATTCTCATATCAAGTTAATTTTTATGTAAAAAAAAAAGAAAAATCTAGTGACCCATATAGTTTTGATTGATTAGAGAATAGCCACAACATCTCTAATTAAATAAAATTATACACTATGATTGATTAGGATCACATAAAGAATATTTAGACATTAATTGTAATTAATTATACTAAATATAATAAATTTTATCCCACAAGAATTTTTGTTATATTTATATAATTAATTAGGATAAAATATTCATAACTTACCCACAGGAGTTATGAATTAATAGTTTTATCATAAAGTTCAAAACTAAGATAGAATTTATATCAAATTATAATCATAATATACCCTTAGAATTATGAATTAAGTGAATAATTTGATAAATTCTATCATAAAGAATAATTGAATCTGCTTGAATTGAAAATTTAGTCCACAGATAATTTTAATGTCATTAGATTCAATTTTAAGCATGATTTACATTGGTAAAGCATGAAATTTTATTTAGGCCTCAATTTTAACATAAGCATGTGATCTTTAATTTTATGCAGTTGTACTACCTGCAAATTTCTCTGAAATTCGTACTGATATCCCTGAACTTAAGGGAGATAACTATAAGGTCTGGAAGGAGAGAGTTCTCCTTCATTTGGGGTGGATGGACATAGACTATGCTATTAGGAAAGATGAACCACCGAAACTCACTAATACCAGCACTGCAGTGGACATCACGCTTTATGAACGATGGGAATGATCTAATCGCCTGAGCATGATGTTCATTAAGACTAAAATTTCAGCTGGTATTTGTGGTTCCGTTGATCAGCATGAAAAGGTCCAAGACTTGCTGAAATCCATTGATGATCAATTCGTCACTTCAGACAAGGCACTAGTAAGCACCCTAATCATGAAGTTCTCATCCCTAAGGCTCACCAGTGTGAAAGGTGTGCGCAAGCACATCATGCAAATGAGGGACACTGTGGCTCAATTGAAGAAACTCGAGGTTGAAATATCAGAGTCTTTCCTGGTGCACTACATCCTGAACACCCTTCCGCACCAATACGGACCCTTCAAAATCTCATACAACACACATAAGGATAAATGGTAAATTAATGAACTCATGACCATGTGTGTTCAAGAGGAAGAGAGACTGGTGATGGAAATGGGAGAAAGTGCAATGCTGGCAACGCGAGGAAAAGGAAAATATCAAGCAAATCGGAAAGGGAAAGGTAAAATACCTCCCCAAGCCGATATCAAGAAGGATTCCAAATGTTTCTTCTGTAAAAAGAAGGGACACATGAAGAAGGAATGCGCCAAATTTCAGAAATGGCTTGCGAACAAAGGTAATCCAATCTCATTTGTTTGTTATGAATCTAATATGGTTAATGTCAATATTAACACCTGGTGGATTGATTTTGGATCAACAATTCACATTTCGAATTCCTTGCAGGGTTTGCGAAACCTAAGGAAGCTAGTGGGCAGTGAGCAAAGCATCTTATCAGGAAACAAGATGGGCTCGCATGTGGAAGCTATAGGAACATGCTATTTAACTTTAAGTAGTGGCTTTGTGTTAGAATTAGAAAAGACTTTTTATGTACCAAGTTTTTCTAGAAACTTGATTTCAGTTTCAAGGCTTGTACCTTTTGGATATTCCTTTAACTTTTCAGAAAAATCCTTCAGTTTATTTCATAAATCTGATTGTGTTGGGAATGGTATTTTGTCTAATGGTCTTTACTACATTAATTTACAAAACAATGTCACTTATGATTCAATGCATGTTCACATTGGCACTAAAAGATGTGTTATTAATGAAAATTCCTCTAAATTATGGCACCGGAGACTTGGTCATATCTCCATAGAAAGAATTAAAATATTGGTAAATTAAGGGGTACTTAATACTATGGAATTTACTGATTTTGAGGCTTGTGTGGACTGCATAAAGGGAAAGCAGACTGACAATTCAAAGAAAGGTGCCAATAGGAGTTCGGACATATTAGAGATCATAAATACTAATATATACAGTCCAAACATGGACTCACATGGTTAGAGATACTTCATCTCTTTTATAGATGATTACTCACGATATATGTATCTCTACATGCTTCATAAAAAGAGCGAAGCATTAGATAACTTTAAGATTTTTAAGGCTGAAGTAGAGAAACAATGCGGCAAGCAAATTAAGATCGTGAGATCAGATAGAGATGGAGAATATTATGGTAGATACAAAAAAGATGGACAAGCACCTAGGCCATTCGCAAAATTTCTTCAAGAGCATGTGATTGTTGCCCAATACACCACTGGTTCACCCGACCAGAATGGTGTAGCAGAAAGAAGAAACCGAACATTATTGGACATGGTTTGGAGTATGCTTAGCAGCTCCAATTTTCCTAAATCCTTGTGGACTGAAGCACTTAAGATGTCAGTGTATATATTAAACCGAGTTCCAACCAAGGCTGTTCCTAAAACACCATTTGAATTATGGAAAGGTTGGAAATCGAGTTTGCAACATATGCGCATTTAGGGATGCCCGTCTGAAGTGAGAATATATAATCCACAAGAGAAGAAACTAGACCCAAGGACCATTAGTGAGTATTTCATTGGATATGCTGAAAGGTATAAAGGTTACAGATTTTATTTTCCATCTCGCAACACTAGGATTGTGGAATCAAGAAATGCAAAGTTTCTTGAAAATAACTTGATCAGTGGGAGCGATCAAACTAGGAACATAGTTTCTGAGAAGGATCATTTAGAATATCAACCTTCCACCTTAAGTGATAGATTGGTTATTGTTCATAGCACCCCTCAAGTACAAACTGGTGTTGAACAACAAATTGTTGAAGTTCCACAAGCTGCTGATGACATTCCAGTAGATTAGATAGTTCAAGAATTGCCAAGAATTCTTGAACAAAGAGTTGAACCACATACTTCTCAGGAAGATGGTGGTACAACATTAAGAAGATCTACTAGACCAAAGAGATCAGCAATTCCTGATGATTATGTCGTGTATCTACAAGAATCTGACTACAACATTGGAGCCAAAAATGATCCTGAGTCTTTTTCACAAGCCATGAGTTGCAAAGAATCAAAATTATGGTATGATGCCATGAATGAAGAGATGAATTCTATGAAGAGTTACGAAGTCTGGGATATTATTTAGTTGCCTAATGTTGCAAAAGCCATTGGATGTAAATGGGTCTTTAAGACAAAGAAATACTCGTTGGGCAACATTGAGAGATACAAGGCAAGACTTGTTGCAAAGGGATTCACTCAGAAAGAAGGAATTGATTACACAGAGACTTTCTCTCCTGTATCTAAGAAAGATTCTTTGCGTGTTATTATGGCATTAGTAGCCCATTTTGACTTGGAGTTGCACCAAATGGATGTGAAAACGGCATTTCTCAATGGAGATCTAGAGGAGGAGGTTTACATGAAACAACCTGAAGGATTCTCCTCTAGTGATGGTGAGCAATTGGTTTGCAAGCTCAAGAAATCATTATATGGATTAAAACAAGCATCCCGCCAATGGTATTTGAAATTTCATAATGTAATTTCTTCTTTCGGTTTTGTAGAAAACATTATGGATGAATGTATATACCTGAAAGTCAGTGGGAGTAAAATCTATTTTCTTGTTTTATATGTGGATGATATTTTGCTAGCAACCAATGATAAGGGTTTGCTGCATGAGGTGAAAAAATTCCTCTCTAAAAATTTCGATATGAAGGATATGGGTGAGGCATCTTATGTCATTGGCATTAAGATACATAGAGACATATTTCAAGGCATCTAGGTCTGTCTCAGGAAACCTATATTGATCAAATTTTAGAGAGATTTCGGATGAAGGATTGTTCACCAAGTGTCACTCCCATTGTGAAGGGTGATAGGTTCAGTTTGAACCAATGCCCGAAGAACGACTTTCAAAGAGAACAAATGAAGAACATTCCATATGCTTCTATTGTCGGAAGCCTAATGTATGCTCAAGTCTGCACAAGACTTGACATTGCATTTGTTGTGGGAATGTTGGGACAATATCAGAGTGATCCAGGTTTAGACCACTGGAGAGCTGCAAAGAAAGTAATGAGGTACCTTCAAGGAACCAAAAATTGCATGCTTATGTATAGACAGACGGACAATTTGGCAGTAATTGGCTACTCAGATTCTGACTTTGCTGGATGTGTTGATTCACACAAATCAACATCAGGATACATTTTTATGATGGTCGGTGGAGCTGTATCATGGAGGAGTGCCATGCAGACCCTGATTGCCACTTCCACTATGGAAGCCGAGTTCATCTCTTGTTTTGAGGCTACTTCACATGGTGTATGGCTTAAGAGTTTCATTTCTGGGCTTAGAATTATGGATTCTATCTCTAAGCCATTGAGAATATATTGCGACAATTCAGTTGTTGTTTTTATGGCTAAAAACAACAAAAGTGGGAGTCGAAATAAACACATCGACATTAAGTATTTAGCTATAAGGGAATGTGTTAAAGAAAAGAAAGTGGTCATTGAGCACATTAGCACTGAATTGATGATCACTATTCCTTTGACTAAGGGCATGCCACCATTTAAATTCAAGGATCATGTAATGAATATGGGACTTGGTTCCATTATGTAGTTTCTCATTGTATGAAAAATGTTATTTTTAATGAAATTCTTAATCATTGTGATGTTTTTCTCATATTTATGTGCACCTTAATTTGATTTGAGAGAATTCATCTGTGTAGGACCAAGAATAAACATAGGGTTTATTCATTAAGAAATTGTTGCCACATAAATTTTAATAGAAATAAATACATAGTAATACATGGAAGATAATACTTGTCATTAGAGGACTTATCGCCATGATTCATGTATCTATTACTTAATACAGATTATCAATGGGTTTTAAGATGAGACATTAAGTTTGGAAGTATGGACCAAGTGGGAGAATGTTACGCTCCCTCTCACAACAGCTGGAGTTATTTCTGGAAATAACTGCAGTAATTATTTCTGGAAACCAACTGTAGTGATTTCCTTAATTTATGGAAACCAACTGCATTAATTTCCTTAAATTACGGAAATCAACTGCAGTTAATTAATTTCTTGTTGGGAGCTTCTGAAGTGGTCCATTACTCCCACTGTAGTTCTCTACCATGATTTGTGGAACACTTGACACATAGCCAACAGAAGCTTGATGGAATCCTGGCCATAAATATTTCTGTTTGGTCCCCAAGCTCACTAACTCAATCTCCTTCAGTTTTACACCATCAAGTTAGAGTGAGCAGAGCTTGGAAGTCCCTTCAGATTTTCTTATTTTCTGTATTGGCCTGCAAGGCATAAGACATCTTTCTCCTGTAGATTTTCTATATAGTAAAGTAGCCCGGAAGCTTTGCATACAAAATACATTCTGAGTGTGAGTAGCATCAATGGATGGAGGTATGATTTATTGGGCATTAAAGTTTATTTTTCGATTCTTTTAACTATTTATTCTGCATTGTAGAATCGATATTTTTAAGCTAACATAGCTAACATATAGGGTTTTTCTAGTTTTATTTTAATTATGAATATATATTGGGTAGATGGTAGGGATTTACACTCCTCATAATAGTTTAGGATATCATAAGTAGTATATACAAATAATTTATCGAGATTTATTTACAAAGTTGTTAGGCCATTTTTATCTTATTAATTAAAATGATTAATTAAATATTATATGAACCGTATTCTCATATGAAATGAGTTATATTTTGTTTGAAATGTAGTATGGTGCCATAGTATTATAAGAATTTTTGTTTTTAAGATTAAAAATCTCCATGATAGAATGTGAATGAATTCCTATGATTAAAATTATTATTACATTTTTTTCTTTAAATGTTTATACATGCTGAATTTATATTTTTAATTACTTTTTAATTAGTGGTATTAATAATAATAATTTAAATAAATTTCTAATAAACTAAATATCTAAATCAAGCAATGAGTTATTTTATATTCATTAAAATGCCAATATGATAAGTATTTATAAAAAGAAAATTTCTTCTTATTCATATAAATTAGAAGTGAATTAAATAGAAAAAAATTAGGATAATAATTATTATAAAAACAAAGACACCATGTATGTAGGAAGCATATAAAAAGTTAAAAACATATGTAATGGAATTGAATATAAACGAGTCATAGTGAATTCATGAATTATCCACAATTAGTACTTAATGAAGCATGATTCATTTTTGCAGTTCAAATGGCCGCCCTTTTGTGATTTTTAAAGTTCTTAGCTCGATATCACTAGATATTTCGGCTAGGTGAACTCTGGATCTTTGCAACTCCGCAAGATTCATTAACACTTGAATTCAAGAAAGCACATGAATTTAGGAAAGGGAAAAAAATTGATTTCTAGTTGAATTCGGGGTAAAAATAATTTTTACAGTCTATATGTGCATATCTACTTTTTCAAATTTTACACAACCACGATGCTCTACATTTGGAATTTAACTATAACTTTCAAGTATGTTATGGAATAAAAAATTCTTTTCATGGGACACCAAATTCCAGGACTCCATGGGGGATCAATTGTAGGATTTGACTAACACTTTACCATTTAAAATTTCATCAATGCATCAATTAAGGTCGTTAACATGGCTTTGCATAAGGGAACTTATTTTGTTTTTATTTGTAATTAAATTTTTGGAAGTGAAATGTGCAAGTTCAGAGTTGGGATTTCGGGAAAAAACACTAGCCTATAGGATTAGTCGGGTTAAAATAAGTCGGGCTCATTGTTTGTATGAGGACGTGAACCTATTGTAGCTCCTAAAGACAACCCCTGGGTTGAGGAAAGATGAGTGTCTAGGACATCTTGATGAGTGTTATAAAGATTAGCTAGGAATTCATACTACACCCAGTATTTAACATATTTGAGAGAAAATTAATTCAGAACCTTCCTTAAGAGGAGGAATGAAAAGCTAGATGAAAAATATTACTCACAGAAGCATTAACATTAGATTCACAATGACCAACGTCACATGAACCTGTAGCTTATCAGTCATTATAGTATATTTGGTAGAATACTTGAGCAAGAGAGAAAACAAATACACACGGCTTAAAACTAAGAATCATGTTCATCAAAGTTCAACGTGAAATGGATGAGATGATGATTTAAATGAAATTCTAAGATACATGGCGAAAATTTTAAGGATTATATTTCATATTAATATAGGCATCTTTCATCAGCATTAGACTTAGATGAATCCATAAACTCATGAAAACACATCCAACGGCTACTATTGCATGTAATCTAAGAAGAATAGTGAGAAAATATGGAATAAACACAGAAACAATACATACTACACATTTAGATGAGCCAAAATCACAAAAAAAATTGCATTAATATTCCATAGAGAACACATTTCATTGACAGTTTACAGGACTTCTCTCATGGAAGACCAAAAATTATGAACCCTTGGTTTTAAATCATAAAAATAGTTTTATAGGGCCTCAGAGGGAGATATTGTTACAAAATATTCATTCTTTATTTTTTACAGTGAATCATCATAAAACAATTTCAGCGTGCTTCGTGGCATAGTTGTACTAACCGAACTCTAATTGATTAACTGAAATAAAAATATTTACATAAAACATGAAATTAAAGTGTCATGGTCGACACTATCTGCAATATATTTAGTCATGATAGGCAGGTTGTGGAGGCAACATTGATGGTATTGAAGTTGGTACATGTTACCTGGCAATTATCTACGGACAGTGATCTCCCCCTTTCATGTCCTTGTAATCCCAAGCAAATTCATCTAGGTTTTATTTAAAAAGTTGGAATAGCTTCTTTTCTTATTTATCTAAGAGGTTTGAGTTAATTTTCAGAGATTTGGATGGGCCAAACTCCATAGCCTTGGTGGTTTCAGAGGTTGAATTAACTAAGTGTAGTTCCATCCAAGGGTGGATTTTAGATTCTTTGACTAGTTTTTCAAGCGGGTTGTTAGTGGGGGACTGGTTTTGAATGACATGGTCGTTGGCTTCATCTTCCTCAAGCTACCCCCCTTTAAGAACAACATCTATGGTACAAATGGGGGTAGTGTTGTATACCTCATCTTCTTCATCCTCCTTTTTATATAGGTAGATCATGATCAATGGAAGGTTGGGCTGGAGTATATAACACCAACTGTTTAGACAAGGCCCATTCTTAATAGTCATGTTTCTGACCTAAAAAATGATATAAGCATTGACAGTGGCTAACCAAGATCTCCCTAATATGATAGGATATCCTTTGAACTTGGCTTTTAGCTGTAGAAATAGAAAATATATAGGATACTCCCAAGAGTCAATTCAAACCATAACATCCTCAAAATTTCCTTCCAGAGCTACTATGGATCGATCTGCAAGTTGTAGAACTGGTGTGGTTTTCCTCAAAGTCCCTTGGAGGTTGAGTTTCAACATATTTTCCTTGGTCATAACATTTATGGCAGCCTCGAGATCAATCAGAGTATTAGGGACCATGACACCATCTATGTGCACATCTGCAACTAGACTGTCGAGGTCCAGGTACTTTGGAGAGATCACCCTTCCTAGCATTAAGTCAGACAATTGTCCTAGTAGATTGATGGTGGGGGTATCTTTCTTCTTTCTCCTAGGTTTCTTGAAAAACTTTTCCTTGATGAGCCTATTTTAAATAGGGACATCCTTAATGGCCCGAAGAAGGGATATTTTTACACAAATTTTTTAGTTCTCCTAGAAGTTCAGTCTCCTCTGGGGTGTGCTAAATGGAATGGATCAAGCGACTAGGAAAAGGAGGTTAATGGATATGAGTGTTACTTTCTTCCTTTTCCTCCTCAACCTCTACAGGTGGAGATGGAGGTTGGTTGTCTGGGAGTACTCTTTCTGAACTAAGATTAATCTCTTGTATCTCCACAACATAAGTTTGATAGGATGTCTCTCCACTATAAACTTGTTGTGTCTGTCTGTTGTTCGGGTTCAGATTGGTCTATGCAGGCATCTAAGGTAGCTTGGGTGTAGCAACATGAGTAAGTTGAGGTTGAGTTTGGGGTGGAGGCATTAGAGCAGATGGTTGATTATGTTGAGGCCTCCACCCTTGGGATGGGTTGTTTCACTGAGGTTGTTTAGGTACATACTGCTGAAATGGTTGGTTCACGAGCTAAGGATGATATGTATGGTTGTAAGTCCAAGTAGGAGGTGTATCCCATGATGGATGAGTAGGGTTGTACCAATATTCCATGGGTTCATTATGATTACTGTGATAGTAAGAATAAGGTGTGCCTTGCATACCCTGTTTATATGACCTATGGCCTTGAGGCCTCCTTTGGTTGATGAAACAAAGTTTCTCTAGTCCTACTTCCCCACCTTGATATACAACTTTGAGTCTAGGTAAGGAGGGACACTTATCTGTGGCATGATTCTCCTCACAGACTATGAAAACCTCTATGACATTTAATGGACATGAATTTCTAGGGTTTTTTCTAGTACACCCAGGGAAAAATATAGCCAAGGATATTTCTTCTTCCTCTTGACCTGCATTGTGTCCATTTTCAAGGAAAAGGTGAGAAACATATCACTATTTAAGTCCTCTAGCATATTTCAATCTCGTGCTTGATGGAGGTGGTAGAGGAAGGGGTATTTTTTGTACTTTGGCTAGCTCTACCTTTCTTCCTAGCTACCCTAAAATGGTTCCTGAAGACAATTTCGATTGTCTCATATGGAAGCTGGTAGATATCTCCTCCTGATAACATATTGAGGGTTTCTATCACCTCCTCCTTGATCCCTCGGAGAAGTACTAGTTTAAGTGTTCTGGGATCAAGGGTACAATTGGATCTCTTATAGTTTAACTAGAAAATCTCTTCATAGTCCTCTAGGGATTCATTAGGCCCTAGATTCATCCTGAGTATCTCATCTTTAGTTTCCTTGGACCTAAATTATTCCCTGTACTTTTTTTTGAAGTCTTCTTGCATCTGTGCCCAGGTAGTGATTTTGTTTCCAAGTAGACCCATGAACCAGTGCAATGTTGCATCCTTAAGGGTAGATGGGAATGGCTTCAGCTTTTGATCATCTGAGGCATAGTCATAGGTCCTACAGACAAAAACATGTTCAAACATGAATTTGTTAGGATCTTTAGAGGTAAGTCCATGGAAGTGTGGAAGAGTTGAGGGGCTAATGTTCTTCATTTTAGTTTCCCCATCTGCCTCTCTAATGGGAACAAAACCCTGGGCTTCAGTTTCAACCATGGTTTGAATAGGTGAAGCAGGTTCCTCTGGTGAAACAAGACCTTCTTATTCTCCAATAGGTTCTTCAAAATTTTCATAAGGCTCACCTATGGTGTGTTCAACCTCACAACCACTGAAGAAGAGTGAAGGGTGACAATGTGGTGATGTGGGAGTTTTACGTAAAAAAATTCCTTAAGTATCCCTACTCCTATGAGGCATGAAAATAATATTTTTATATTTTTCAATATTTTTTAAACAACATGTAAAAGTAAAGCAGAAGATAATGCTAAAACAAATTCAAAGCATCTACTATACACCTCCTCGAAAACGACGCCAAAAAATGGTGAGCCTTGGTATTGAACCAAGAATGTTGCAACTCCCAGAGGCTTCCCTACCTGACTTTATCAATCCGGGGTTCATACAAACTTGGAGTTGATAGTTCTATATACACAGCAGATGCATTATACTCATGTCATCCTCTTCTGAGCTCTACGAAAGGGGGTTATTTCTAGGGTTTCTAGATGAAGTCTGTCACACTTCTGAATTTAGACCTAGGGCTACAAATGATTCAAAGTCATTACTCTATCAGCAAGAAAAGAACTATTATACAACAAAAAATTACATATAACTACTCTGCAATGAAATAAATCTACACATTAATCTATGAAAAGAAATAGAAGCAAATTAGGCATCTTATATGAAGTACATTGCTGAATTGAAATTTCATAAAGGAAACTAACCTAATCACACTTTGTGGGGCCAAATGGCTAAACATACTCTGTCTATTCTATGTTCTATCTATCATTATTTTAATCATGCAGCTACTCATGACCTAACTATGCCTGTAAATGCATTGTTTTGCAGCTAGGAGGAGAAAGCGCTAAGGTGGCTTATGGAAGGATTGAACTCATAGGTGCAAGGCTGAAGGTGTTTGGGTGGTTTTGGAATGTCTAGATGAGGTGGATGCTGGTTTCTAGGCTTAAGGAGGGACCCACTGGTGTTACTACAAGTGCTCCTATAGGTTTCTTGTAGTGCTACAGGAAACAGTCCGAGGGAAATTTGAGGGAAAAAATGGGTCAGAAAAGGATAGGAAAGGTGGAGTGAAAATGTTTTTGGATGAGTGGAAGATGGAAAACCCATTGGCCAAGCTCAAAACCTATTGCAAAGCCTATCATTCACCTATAGGGTTTTCTCACAGTATGAAGATGAAAAATATGAAAACAGGGCTAATGGCGATTTTGAGGAAAAGAAGGTTGATGGAGGGTGAGAAATGAAGCTGAAGGTGCTGGTGAAGTCCTCCTTTATTGTGCTACTTGAACCTAGAAGAAAACTACCTATTCATGCAATAAATATTGAGATATTCATGATGAAGGAAATGGAAAAGATGAGTTGAATTTGGAAAAAAAAAATCTATTGTAGCCTACAATCAGAGATGTAACACAACATTCTAAACATATTCATGGCACTACAACAACCTAACTCTTCATTCCAAGAAATCATAAACTAAAAAGTAATTTTCGCATGTGGAAAATATTTACCCTTCTCAAGCTCCAATGAAAGAGATGAGAGAGGGAGGCTTGATACACAACTTTCTGAGTTTATAACATATTCTACCAACATGTAAGCAAGCTAAATCTACAACAAAGACAAATGGAACCAAACTAAAAAAATGTGAATTAAAATACAAGTAAACTAGATAAATACTCATAAGAAAACTATCTACAATGACATAAAATCAAAGAATGAATACATAAGAGAGACTAAGGCCAATGGATTGGGCCCTAACCCACAAGCCTAGCCCTTTGAAACTAGATCAATGAAGCATGATCAAAATGATCATTTTATTGCATAATATAGTCTCATTACATCAACATGAAAGTCTCAAAAACGTATTACAATAGCTAAGAGTCTATTAGATTCCTTCAAAGTTCGAATCCTAATGAGCTCTTTCTCAACCCTATTTAACCTAGAGCGTAGCTATCAAAAACTCCCTAAAGTAGGTGATGTGTCCACTTTGATTTCAAGTGAAGTGTAGCTTTGGTGCTTTTGATCTTGAGTTTGCTTGGCTACCTTTGATTTCGAGTTGTTGGAGGGAATCTTGAGGATCCCTTGGTTGCCCTTGCGAGTTAAGGAGGTTTAAAATATCCCTAAAATATCTCCTTGCTGTCTACTTCGAGATTTAGTGGAAAAATATTCATAAAAAATGCAATATATTTGTGATTTTCCTACATTTAACCTATTATAGGCATTCGAAGTATGACAAGCCTCAATCACCATCTACACTAGCAACATAAGACCATAATATAATTGAAATGCGAGAAAAAGAGACGTAATAAGGCAAAAATGTGACAATTAACCCCTCCAAATGTACCTAATGATGGAGCTCATCACTAATCTTGAAGATTATATTTGGAAGGTATTAAGGGATTTCCAATGCCTGAAAAGCTCTACCATTAAAACGATGGTGTTACATAACCTTGAATTCTGAGCTTGCAGAGGAGAAGTTGGGTATTTCCTTAGAAATTCATAGGGGTCACAATCTTGTCTATGTAGGAAGCAAGCGCAAATGGTTTATCATGGCCACAAAATATCTCAACCACCCTCTATTATGGGTACTTATCCACAAGGTCGAGGAGGAGTTTGGGTTCAATAACTATGCTGTAACTTTTTTTTACTCCTTTATTTTTTGTTTGAAAAATATAAATATATAAAAATATAAAAAGAAAATAAGAAAAAGGAATAAAATAATGAAAATAAATGAAAAATAAAAAAAAAAAAATCAAAAGAAAGAAAGAAATAAAAAGGGATTTAAAAAAAAAAAAAAAAAAAAAATATATATATATATATATATATATATATATCCCTAGTATTGCGTGCAAGCCCAAATGTCGCATTATTTATTTTATTATTTTATAATCCTTTATATTTTAAAAAGGGATTATTTATTTGTAATTAAATAAGATTGGACAGGTTTTTTGGATAGTGGTAAAGTGCTATTAAATTTGGACGGACGAGATCGGGCTCGCCCAGATCAACAACCCCCGATCAATTATTGGACCCCCTACATTATCGATAGTTAACAGGGGGGTACGCAAAACAGTTTTACTGATCCCCCCTTTGGGTACATGGCGGCCCCGCATCAATTACAGACCCCCTTTCTGAAAGCCATAAACAACTTCCACCCCCACCCCCCACAACCACCTTTTCATCATTTCTCCCTCTGCTATTCTTACCACCATTTTACCACCTTCCACCAAAACTCCCTCATATTTAACCATTACCATAATTCTTGACAAATTTGTCGTATAATCGTTGTGCATTTATTTCTTTCCAATGTTCAGAATGTAATTTTCCTGCGCGATTACCATTAGTCGATTTTTCCCATTACCAGTAACTGATTTGAAGCCTGTCCCTTTCCAAATTACTTCCTTTGTTGCATTTTTTCTCATGATCTAGACTTACAAACTTTCAACTTGAATTTGCAATTGGACACCGATCATTTTCCAGTCTGTAATCATCCTATTTCCACGTAACTAATATGTTTATCCTTGGTAATTTTTGTTTTCTTAATGGATTCTCACAAAGGAAAAGAAAAAAATGTCTATTGACAGTCCAATGCTTCCATCTATGATAAATATAGATGAATTACCTTTAGTTGACACCCAATTTAAAATTGTAGAAACCAATTGTGAGTTCAACTTATATGAGTTACACAATCAAGCTTTCCAAAAATATGAGGTTGCTAGTGATGAATTTTTATTTTGGGAATCCCCATTACCTAAATTTTTCTTCCCTTAGACCTATCGGTTCCCATATTTTGTTGCCTAGTGTGAAGCTTGTTATTCCAAGTCAGAGAGCTGTTATTGCTCAAAATAACGAGACATTATTTTATGTAACCCCTGAGCCAATTTTCCAAGCCTTACAATTAAATCCTCAATAACCCTTACATCCATTTTATACTGATGCATTAATTGAGATTTACCAAAGGATTTCCTTTTCAGAAATAGATCACATTTTTTAATATTTTCTGCCTAAGCATTTTGAATTACCCAGGACCAATCCCACTATTATGCTGCCATGTTCCTAGAGATTTCTAAGCGCGTAATTTCCCTAGTTTATTGTCTATTAGGATATCCCAGCGACCAATGGGTTGATGAAGTCATTTTTGGTTTTCTAACAATGTTCTATTATGGTAAAAAACCTTCATTCATGTTCAATTATAGTTAGTTTATTTCAGATATTATTCATGATAAATTTTTGAAATTCAGTGCAGAAGGTTCTTTCAAGCATCAATCAGTTATGGTCTATTCATTTCTATATCATTAGTCCGAAATATTTAAGTTTCCTTTGAAAAATTTGGATATTACAGGAAATCCAGAGTCAGTCATTCACTGGACATCACTTGTGAGAAATACTTCTGAAGAATTCTCATTTAGTGATTTTTTCAATCAATTCTTGTATGCGGAAAATTATCTATTAAATAGTGATGTTGTTCCAATTATTTCAACTATTATTAAGAGTATTTTACATCTTAACGAAAGTCAAAGGTTGGTTACTGGTATCTATACTATAATTTTACAAAAATTAGGATTTATGGATGTGAGCTTGAGCCATATAAGTTTCATGTCTTCCTCCCGATCAAATTTTTTTCTCTTGAATATATAGAAAAATGATGAATATAGATGATGTTCATTCTGTTTCTAGGAAACAAAAACCCTAGTTTAAATTGAAAGCACATATTGGCCCATTTATAACCAACACAAGAGATGCAAAGAAATATTTTAATGTCTAATTGAAACATATGGATTTTAAGTTGAGTTTTAGTTGGTTTTATGATCCACTGCGAATTATGTTAGCATTCAGAGTTGCACATAAATCATCACCTTATGTTCATACGGCTAAACTACAGATTGAAAAATTTTCCAATAAATAATATTGGGAGGAAAACTCTTTATAGGAAATTGAGGAAACAATTTCCAGTTAAACAATGTTCAACTCCAAAGGCAATGAAGAAAGACTTAAAAAGGCCAAGGGAGAGTTAGTCTACATCAAGTTCAAATGTGCAACAAGCAACTTTCAAGGTCATGAAGAGAAGAAAAGCAACAAATAATGATGAAGAAGAATCCTCAGAAGTCCAAACTTTTGAAGGACCTTCTACAATTATTCTTATATGAGAATCACCATTTTCATTGTAGTCAATTGAAGAAATTAGAATTGATTCTCCTTATCATTTATCTCCTACTAGGAAAAAATTATATTTTCAACATTTCTAGAAATGAAAAAGAAGAATGAAGCTCTAAATACTTCAACATATGCAGAGTTTTGGAAACAATATTCTACAACACAAACTAGGCTACTTTTAGCCTTAGGAAGTGAAAAGGGAAAGTTCCAATTGGAATTTTTGGAACCAAAGGTTCCCATACCCAAGACTGCTGAAGATTATAAAACTTCCTTATTCTCTTTTGACACCAAACGGATTGATCCCATAGATCATATTGATCTACACAAGAAAGCAAGGGAGATGATTTATACATCCTTGACAAGTTTTGCTATGGAAAATTCTAAGTTGCAAGCATCATTAAATAGTATTCATTCTCAATTAAATCTAGAAAAAATGTCTTATCTAGCTAAGGATACAAGAATTAATGGACTTGAAGACTTGGTTTTGAAATTACGAGTAGATCCTAAACATGTAAAAGAAACAAAAGATATTATAAAAAATAGGAACATTTATATTCAAGCATTAAGGAAACAATTGAAGTTGCCAACCACTAAACATCCACAGGACCAAGAATTCAATTAGTTGGAGAAGGAGAAAGAAAACATTATTCGAATGATTGTTGAACAAAATATGAAAAATTAGAAAATGGAAAAAGAAATGTATAATTTAGTCAAGTAAAGAGAGCTACAACTCATTACTTGAGTAGGAATTTCTACAAAAAAACATGCTACTGACCAAAATTCTGTAGAACAGTTGTAAAAAAAGCTATGGGATATCTATCTCTAAAGGATAAGGAAACTGAGAAGCTTAGAGTGTAGCTTGATAAGATTCAAGACAAAAAAATTAAAACTAATATTTCATATTTGGCCAAGATTTAAAAAAAAAAAAATCAAATTGAATAATCAATTAGAAGTTTATGGAATGAATCATTAATTGCACATACTTTATCTCAATCCAAAGAAAAAATCTGGATTGATATTAGTGCATCTTTGACTGGATTTTGGTCCTCAATTGAAATTATCTTTGTGCAAGAAGATTTATTGCAGAGGTAAAAGGCAGCAGTAGCAAAAATCAAAGAATATTTAGATCAAAAACCATGGGAAGGTACCAAAATAATTAAATTCCTAAAATCCAAAACAAAGGATGAACTTGAATAATTTGGGATTGAAGATAACATTGACGCAATCCTTGAGGCAAGGAAATTTTTAACAAAGTGAAATCTAATGTTAAAAATGGAGAATAAGTGCCAAAAATTAGAAGCTCATATAAAATAAAATCCACATCAACTTTAATGCTCTTCGCCAAAAAGGATTCCCATATATGAGATATTTTAGTGGCCAATTGATCCCACTAGAAAATTATCAAAACAGGTTGCATGAGATAGCAACAGACAAAAACAAGTTTTCCAAAGTCAGAGGGATAATAATTGGGAAAGCTTTGATTCAAGGCCTAAATTATGATTTTTTTTATTCAACAAGAAATTCATCATTTATTTTTAACTTAGGCCTACTTTGAAAATTATACTGAAATTGATGAGTCATAACAGGAAGTTTACAAAATTTTCTATCCCAAATGATAAGAGATGGGATAAATTACTGGAGCTCATCGAATAGAAAAGAATGCAAAATTCTAGTGACCAGAAGGCAGATAAGTAGGAGCAGGAAACAAAATAGTAGGGGAAGTAAACAAAAAACCATACTTCCAGTAACAATCATCAAACAACATCCCTAAAAATATGTGTAGGGTGTTCAAATCACTCCAGAGTTGTTATTTTTCAGTTCTACATAGTGTCAAACAAGGATCTCATGAATAATACATCATCGCAAAAATAAAAAAAGGAAAACATCACATGACTGCATCATGTACCTCTGCTTCTGAATATGGCCAAAAAATGAAAGGCTCAGTTGCTGAAACTGACTACACCACTAAATTCCTAATGCTGAGTAGTGTAAAATCAACTTCCAACTTTTCCAATTTTGACGCCGTCAAAATCAGGGCCTTCGGGAATCTTTTATATTCCTCATGATTCTTCAAATTTTCTTTTTTTGTGGGGCTCCTACAATTTTTTTGGTCAAATGACGAATATTTCCTCACCATCGCGCTCCCTATGGAATTTCATGAAAAATGACTATAAACTTGATAGCATTATGACAACGTGAAATTTTACCTCCTGAGGAAAATTTTCCAAGTTCAAGGTTCAACACCTTCTTTACCTAGGCAAGGTCTCGCCTCTGCATAGTTCCCCTTTGCTCAAGGTTCTGCATAGGGTTCCACTGGTTGGAAATCGCTCCTCCAATCCTTCGGTTGCATCGAATGATTAATGGGTGAACATATATAATATTTAGGGCAGAGAAACCAAATAATTCATTGGTGCAGTGGGTAAAACTTAGGAATAGTAGTTGTGGGGTTGTGGGATCAAATCTCTCCCCTTCTAAACTTGGTGTGTATTTGTTTAACATACATATTTTTGTCGTTAAAATGTTTTTTTAAAAGGCGCATTTGGTTGGTGTTTTACAATGGCATAATCATTTCAATCTTGGCGACATGTTATAGTGAGTTGTTTTTTTAATGGTTGGCATGTTGGTATGCCATATGGGGCCACCCTTTGGGGTTCGACCCATGTGGGTCGGGTGGGTTCAACCCCTATCGGCTCCCCTCCTATCAGTATCGTGACATACACATGGTGGTTGGGCCATGGGTGAGGTTCCTGGTAAGCCAGGCCCCGAGCCCTTTATATAACTATTAATTCTTATGTGGTTGTAGAGGGTGTGCCAGGGGTGGCAGCCCAAAACCTCATTTGTTTTAATTTTTTTTAATATATTTCAATAAAACCAATGTGGCAGGGGTGGCGGGGCTAGCAGCCTTCCACCCTTATTTTAATATTATTTTCATTCTTTTACAACCAAATGGACATTTATGAATTTTCTGAAAATAGGGGTTATTGGGTGTTTTAAGTAGGCAAAAATTTCACCCATCCCGGTGGCTGGATTCCATGCACCAGGTCTCGGTCAATTTGTAGGACCATTTATCCTAACGCACATTCCCACTTTTACCAAAAATTTGACCATCTCTATCTCCTTCAATATGAGCTCGGATTGGAGTGTTGTTCACACTGTTGGAATCAGGGTGACGAGCACTTCGATCTGGTCTTGGTCAGAGAGAAATCTGGCCACTTTTAATTTTTACCTATTCCGAGTCCTCTTGGACTTCTAAGTGTCTCTGGAGACACCTAGATCATTCCTCCCCACTTAAGAGATTTTGGTCCACCAAAAGCATGAACATAATATGAAACTATTATCTACATTGTCTACACCACAAGTGTTCTGACAGGTCCCCTTCCTTCTCCTTCAACTTTGTCCTTCGAAGCCATAAGTGATGAGCTGACACTTGCATCCTCTGCAAACCTGTAGTAAAATATTTGCAAATTACATGCTTAATTACATGACCAATCATGACCCAAGCATATCATACTTTCCACAAGTTTATAACACATACTCTGTGGTCAGGTTTACATCAAAATGTAAACAATACCCCAATTATCAATACAAGGCCAAAACATTATCGTTGCTTAACAACAGATGGAAAACACATCATCACTTTTATAGTTATGTCGCAACATATGATTTACATAAATATGGCTATGAAAAGCTAGCAATTCTAGAAAAAACATATTTTACTTAATAAATAATACCACCATGAATGTGGTGTATTCGTTTGTTGAACAATTTTTTCAACTGGTTTATGCACTTGTGCTTTGCCCTTAATACATTGCTCTGGATGGAGCCTCCAACATGTGGCTCTTTTATGACTACCTTTGTCGCGATGACTACAACAAGTCTTCATCCTCTAGACCTGCTTAACATGCTCCTGATGTGGATAATTCCTTTCACACCTCATCCTCTTTTGTTTTTTCATTCTCTTCCAACATTCAGCAACCACATGGTTATGTAAACCACAAAAACTACACGTTTTTCGATGTCATGATTTATGTTTATTTTTAAAATACTTGTAATCGTACTGAACATTAGAATACTAAGACTGTTTATACCTTTTATGGTTGTCTCTGGGACATTTATGGTGATGAGAGCTTTCCTCAACTCTTTCTCTGCAATGTGCACTGTCATGGGATGATGGTGAAGTGTTTCCATCATTCTCTTTCTGTGATGGTTTCAAAAATGTATTGCAAGTTGTGAAACCTTTGAGAACTCTTCATTAGTGTATCCCAAACCTACGAGTTGAGGTCTTTGAACGACCTCTAATGGTTGAGTCATGCCTTGACCATTAATGCCAAGTCCTCCTCCTTTATACCCCATCTTGGTAAGGTGTCTCATGCCAATTCCTGTAATGGGTATCTTCCCATTTCCAAAATAAATAACATCATGTGAAGATGAAACTGAAGAGCGATCAACATTTTTTACCTTAGTTGTCGATTCTGAAATAGGCGATGACGGATTCGTTGAGTCTTTGTTGTGCTTCAACTCCTCCAAAGCCTCTTCTGTGGCTCGTAGTTGAATCTCCAATCTGTTCTTCTCCTCTTTCTCTTCTTGTAGAAGTATCTTCAATTCAACGTTCTCTACTTGAAGTCTTTGGTTGATCTCCTCATTTGAATGATGAGAAGATGATGAAAAGGAAGAATCATCACTAGAAGATGTGGATGCAACATCATTCTCTGCTCTTTGTTTCTCCTATTCCTTCTCATATGCTTCATACATTTTATCCACCATTTTGGACATCCTTAGTAAGGCCTCATACATTTCTTTTTCATCCTCAATTTTTGAACTCTTAGTCACTCAGGCTTGTAATTCACATCAGCGAGAAGACCACTCTAATACCAAACCTGATCTAGGTTCGTTCAACTACTGGAATTATCCAAGATCTTTTACTTCTCTCATGTTAATGTAATTGCATTTAAAAGAGCATAAAAGAACCGCATGTGCATGTTTAAACAAGAGGAAATATAATTACAATCAACAAATCAGGAACACAACACATTTGATAATGGAGTTCACCTAGTGTGGGCTATGTCTCTCAGCCCGGTGTTAAGAGAGTGGAAGTTGCTTCATATAATTGTTGCAAATGGCGATGATTCACATGGCATATTATTTGTCATAAAAAGGACATAAACCATCAACCAGAGTGGTTTTTCTCTCCACCAGACGTTCTAACTACAGGAAATATCACTCAAAAGGGGTTTCCCTTCAGCATGAAAAGCTAATATAATATCACAATACTGTGGCAAAAAGCATTAAAATCTAACAATAATGTCATAAAACTCGTCCCTTCAAATACTGTCAAATAGGGATCTCACGAATAATACATCATCTCAGTAATAACTAAAGGAAAGAATCACATGACTACATCATGTACTTTGAAGATGGCTGGAAAATGAAAGGCTCAGTTGCTGAAACTATCTGCACCATTGAATCCTTTGCGTCTAGTAGTGTAAAATTGACTGCCAACTCGTCCAATTCTAACACCGTCAAAATCTTGGCGTTCGGGAATCTTTTAGATTCCTCATGATTCTTCAAAGATGGTTCGTTGTGGGGATCTTGCAATTCTATTGCAAAGATGGAGAATCTAACCTCACCATCGTGGTCCCTGCAAAATTTCGTGAAAAATGACTATAAATTTGATAGCATTCTCACAATGTGAAATTTTACCTCCTGGGGAAAATTCTTCAAATTCAGGGTTCCACACCCTCTTTGCCTGGGCAAGGTTCCACCTCTACATAGTTCCCCTTTTCTCAAGGTTTTGCACTGGGTTCTGCTGGTTGGAACTCACTCCTCCAATCCATCAGTTGTGTCAAATGATTAATGGTTGAACATATATAATATTTAGGGTGGAGAAACCAACTAATTCGTTAGCATAGTTGGTAAAAATTATTAATAGTAGTTGTGGGGTCGGGGGATCAAATCCCTCCCCTTCCAAAATTGGCGCATATTTTTTTAACATACATATTTTTGGTGTTTAATTTTTTTTTAATGGTGTGTTTGGTTGGAGGTTTGAAATGACATAACTGTTTAAATCTTGGCAGCATGTTATAGTGGGTTGTTTGTTTAAGTGTTGGTGTGTTGGTACACCGTATGGGGCCTCCTTTTGGGGGTTGTCCCATGTGGGTCGAGTCGGTTCAACCCTCGCCGGCTCCCCTCCTATCGGTGTCATGACATACGCATGGTGGTTGGGTCGTGGGCAGAGTGGTTGGTCAGCCGAGCCCCCACCCCTTTATATAACAATTATTTATTATGTGGTTGCGGAGGGTGTGGCAAGGGTGGCAGCCATCCACCCCATTTTTTTTAATTATTTTTAATATAATTAAAACACCTGCATCCTCTACAAACTTGTAGTAAAATATTTTCAAATTACATGCTTAATTACATGACCAATCATGACCCAAGCATCCCATACTTTCCATGAGTTTATAACATGTAATTTGTGGTCAAGTTTACATCAAAATGGAAACAATACCCTAGCTATCAATACAAGCCCAAAACATCATCGTTGTTGAACAAGTAATGGAAAACACATCATCACAATTACAATTATGTTGCAACATATGATTTACAAAAATATGGCTATGACAAGTTAACAATTGTATACAAACCATATTTTAATTAATAAATAAGACCACCATGAATGTGGTGGATTTGCTTGTTGAACAACTATTTCAAGTGGTCTTTTCACTCACGCTTTATCCTTAAGACGTTGCTCTAGATGGAGCCTCCAACACATGGCTCTTTGATGACCACCTTTGTCCCAATGACTGTAATAAGTCTTCTTCCTTCAAACCTGCTTAACATTCTCTTGATGTGGAGAAGACTTTTGACACCTCATCCTCTTTTTTGTTTCCATTCTCTTCAAGCACTCAGCAACCACATGGTTATGTAAACCACAAAAACTACATGTTTTTCGATGCCATGACTTATATTCATTTTTAACATACTTGTAATTGAGATGAACATTAGAATACCGATGTTTTTTATACCTTTTCTAGTTGTCTTTGGTGCAATTATGGCGATGAGAGCTTGCCTCAACTTTTTCTATGCAATGTGCACTATCATGGGATAATGGTGAATTGTTTCTGTCATTCTCTTTCCTTGACAGTTTCAACAATATCTTAGAATCTTGTGACACTTTTGATCACTCTCCTTTGGTGTATTCCAAACCTGGGAATCGATGTATTTGCATGACCTCCAATGGTTGTGATCTAGATTTATGCATGAAATCAACAAAATACACATATAACCATAAATACAAAGATGAAGTGGAAATAACACTTCATTTCATTAATATCAAAGAACTAAAATTTGCTTACAAACAGAAGGAAATAAATTAGCTAGGGCGCTAGTAGCTTATCTCTAATAAGAGATGTGGAGGCTACAGGCCTCTGAAATGAGTTACAATAAAGCTCGAGGGCCTATTTATTATTTAGAAATAATGGAAAAGCCTAAACATCCTAAACCCTAACCCTAGGAGTTGAAGTGCAAAAACTATGGGCCCCGTTTGGGTAAATTGGTGTTTCAACTTCCCGAGGACATAACTTTGGCATACGATCCTCGTTTGACACGAACCATACCTCGTTAGAAAGATCTATCCGAGGACTAAAAATTTTGAGTGAGAAACATTAGTCCATGGACCCATGTTGCTCCCAATTTTCCAAAAAACGTCGTTTAGGGCCTCAAAATGGCTCTGAAAGTTCAGGACCCGAAAAACTGCTAAAAATAGTAAGTTGTGCTGAAATTGAAAAACTGAAAGAGATAATGGTGGGGTCCCAAGTGGAATAGGAAAGTGGCCACCAATATCCACTTGGATCATTCCTCCCCCCTTAGGAAGTAATGGTCCTCATTGCGTTGATTTCCTCCATGAGATGAGGAAACTTCTGCTAAACTTGGTCCCTGGTGAACCATTTGCCTTGGTGCAGGAGTTGGCCAACTTTGACAACCCGATACAGTTGGATCTTCTGTTGGTGAGTGTTTTTTATTTGCATGTCCATGATACAATATATGGTGGCCTGTTCCATGCAGTCTGGGTTTAACCCTTTTGGTGTGAGTTCTTCTACAATGTCAGAGGTGTCCAGTAGAGGTGGGAAGTAGGGACGAAGGCGGTCTACATTGAATACAAGGTGCAGACCTAGGACTGGTGGAATAATGAGCTCGAAGGCATTGTTCCCTACAGCCTTGGTGATGGTGTATGACCCATATCAGAGTAGGTGAAGCTTGCAGTGGGGTCTAGTGAGGCACTCCTTCTGCAAATGTAGCCACACTTTGTCGAACACCTGGAAGTTGTGTGGCACCCGATGTTGATCATGTTGTTGCTTGTACTTAGCATTGGCTCTGTCCAATATGTCATGAACCTATTGGCAGATGTGCTGAATGCGCTCGATGAAGTTTTTCTCTTTGTCAGCTTTGGACTAGACATGAGTCGAATCGGCCTGAGTAGCCACAAATGGCATGGCTACATCAATGGGACATAGTGGTTGTAATCCCAAGCCCACCTAAAAGGGCTGTGGCCGGTTGAGATGTGGAGAGCCCAGTTATAAGGGAGGCTCCCATCCCATGTGCATGGATGATTTGAATTTTACATGCGCAAAATGTGTACAATCATCATGTTGATGACCTTTGTTTGACCATCAGTTTGGGGATGGAAAGTTGTGGACTTGGTGAGCTTGGTGTCCAACATTGACCAGAGTCTGGACCAAAATGTGCTGAGGAACCTGTTGTCATGATCTGATATGATAGATTTTGGGATCCCAAAGTGCACCCACACTTGTTCAAAGAAGATTTTAGCAGTGGCTTCTACTATGATATTCTTCTTGCAGGCCGCCATAATGGCCATCTTCAATAATCTGTTGACGACCAGGAAAATATAAGTGTTTCCATGCTTAGTAGAAGGAAATCCCGACATGTAATCCATGGATATGGATTCCCAAGGTCGATTAGGGGTAGGTAGCGGAGTATAGAGGCCTTTCTTTTTTATGGTTGGTTTGGCAATGGTGCAAGCAGTGCAGGATCTGATGTACTTCCCGACATCCTGTCAAAGTTTCAGCCAATAGAAATACTTCTGCAGTATTGCCACTGTTTTCTTGACCCCAAAATTCCCAGTGACTCGATTGTAGTGCACTTCCCATATAATCTTGGTACACTCACTTGAAGCAACCCAAAGGTGTCCTAGGTGACATAACAGTGCATCTTGGAGGTGAAAATTTGGAACTTCTGTACCCCTCAAGAGTGCCATGTATGTGTGGCTGAATTCTAGACTGCTCTTGTAGAGAAGCGGCCAATCAAAATTCTTATGCCCACAAGAGTTGATAACAATGGTTATTGATCTAGGTGGATATTGGTGGCCACCCACCTATTCCACTTGGGCCCCCACCATTGTCTCTTTCAGTTTTTCAGTTTCGACATAACTTACTATTTTTAGCAGTTTTTCGGGTCCTGAACTTCTGGAGCCGTTTTGAGGCCCTAAATGACGTTTTTTGGGCATCATGCCTCCAGCAAATATCATTTGATATTCGCTGGAAAAATTTGTAGTCCTTGGATAGAGCTTTCTAATGATGTATCATGTGCGTCAAACGAAGATAGTATGCCAAAGTTACGTCCCTGGGAAGTTGAAACACCAATTTACCCAAACGGGGCACATAGTTTTGGCGCTTCATCTCCTAGGGTTAGGTTTTTGGATGTTTAGGGTTCTCCATTGTTTCTCAATAATAAATAGGCCCTCGAGCCTCATTGTAACTCAGTTCAGAGGCATGTAGCCACCACATCTCTTCTTAGAGATAGCTACCAACACCCTAGCTAGTTTTATTTGCATTCTGTCTGTAAGCAAATTTAAGTTCTTTGATATTAATGAAATGAAGTGTTATTTCCACTGCATCTTTATATTTATGGTTATATGTTTATTTTGTTGCGTTCTTGCATAAATTCGGATCAGTTATGGCCACAATCGATGGTTGGATGAGGCAGTCTGCAACATTATTGGTGCTACCCTTCTTGTACTTGATGTTCAAATGAAATTGTTGTAGATATGTGGACCACTTCTGATGGTGATCGTTCTACAACTTCCCTTGTGTCTGTATGAATTGTAGGGGTCGGTGGTTTGTGTGGATTATTGTCTCCTTCCCCAAAATGTAATGCTTCCATTGTCGACAAGCCTGCACAATGGAATACATTTCTTTGTCGTAAGTGGGATACTTTCGAATTGTGTTAGACAATGTCTCACTGTGATATGCCACTAGATGCCCCTGTTGAGTAAGAACTACCCCAATAGCATATTTAGATGCATCTGTCTCGATCTCAAATGGTTATTGCAAGTCTAGTAATGTAAGCACTAGGGCAGAACAGAGGTGATGTTTCAATTCTACGAACGCCTTCTGTTGATATTCTGACCAAAATAATTTTTCTTTCGCTCCTCCCTTGGTGACTTGACTCAAGGGCCAAGTGATATGAGAAAATCCCAACACGAACCTGCGGTAGAAATTAGCAAGACCCAGAAATTTGAGAAGCTCTATTAGAGTGGTTGGGGCTGGCCAATCCCAAATGACTTAGATCTTGGATGGATCCACATGCGCCCCCCTTTCATCAATAATGTATCCCAGATATTGAACCTGGGTCATGCCAAAAGTGAACTTCTCCAAATTGTCACACAACTTGTGTTGTAGTGGTGTTTGGAGGACTTCTTGGATGTGGTGGAGGTGCTCTTCCCAAATCTGGCTGAAGATTAGAATATCATCCAAGTACACCACTACAGTGAGTTGGTGAATGGATGCAAGATGTCATCCATCAACCTCATGAAGGTTTCGGGAGCATTCGTCAACCCGAAAGGCATGATGAGCCATTTGAAAAGGCCCTCCTTGGCTTTGAAGGCAGTCTTCCACACATCTAAGGGTTTGATTGGCACCTGGTGATACCCAGACTTCAAGTCACTCTTGCTAAAATATTTTTCCCCTTTGAGTTGGTCCAGAAGATCATCAATCCATGGGATCGAGTACCTGTTCCAGAAAATGATCTTGTTCAGTGTCCAATAGCCAATACAAAGTCTCCAAGTCCCATCCTTCTTCTGTACCAACACGATCTGGCTTCCACAAGGTGATCAAATCGACCGAATGCGACCTTTTTGTAGCAACTCCTGAATCTTCCTCTTGATTTCATCATTCTCCATAACAGAGTGCCTATAGATCAATCCATTGGGTAGCGGCGCACCTCGGGTCAGATCAATGGGGTGCTTGACCTGACAGTGCAGAGGCACCCCCGTGGGTGAGGTGAATATGTCCCTGTACTCCTCCACAACCTTGTCCATTTTTTATTGTCGTGCAGAGGAGCCATGTTTGGAGGTCGTGGCCACAATATTCTTCTTGCCTTGGGGGTGGATAATCAGGAAAACAAATTTCTTGGTTTGATAAATGAGCTTACTGCATTGTTTTGCAGTAATCAGAGATATAGTGGGAGGCGGTGGTACCTCTAGTATCCTGTACAACTTATTTCCCAAAGTAACAATAACAGCATGAGTCCGGGACTCATACACAGCATGTCACTTCAACAAATATGGTTGGCCTAATAATACATCAGAAACATCAATAGGAGTAATGTCACACAATACTTCATCCGTGAAGGGCTTGATGCTATAGGGAAGGTGTTGGCCGGATAAATCGTTCTTGCGGACAAGACCGATCTCCCTAGTGTCAGAAGACAATCTAGAAACAAACGAACAACTAAGTTTGTCTTTCTCTAGATATATTCATTTTACAAATAAATGCTATGAAGGTGTCGATCCTACCTTAGATCCAAATGCTTATTTGCGGTCGTAGTGCTTCCATCGCATCAATAATCCTTCGTCGCAACAAGAGCTCTTTTGTCGCAAGAAAGTATCATCTTTCGTTGATCTACAATCACAAACAAGAAAATATCAATAACACCTGTATAAAAAATAATTATAAAACATACCTATCATAGTGATCAAGGAATCTATGAAATAAACGATCAAACGACAGCTTATTGAAATAAACAATCGAACGACAATTTATTGAAAAAAACAAAACTTGATTGTATTAATATTAAAATATACAGAAGAACCTTAAAACCTTAGCCTTGATGTTCGAAAGGCCTTCCCGAGGTCCGAAGCAGGAATCTCCTCTACTTTGATAAGTCTTGCACTCTTCCTCCAGGAGCACAAAGAGGTATGTGATCTTTCCTCTCAAAATCTCAGCAGAAAGAAGTCTAAATCTCAACAGCACTTCAGCTCAATCACACATAAAGCTTGAACTCCAATTCTCAATCTCCAAAATCTCAATCTCCAAAAGCTTAACCTTAACCCCTTGAGGCTACCCAATGCCTCCTTTTATAGAGCAGATGAGGAGGTTAGGATTCCACATTTAAAGGGATAGAATCCTCCTTCAAAGGGATAGGCTCCTCACATCAAGGGATTAGTTCCTTAAGGTGTGGGATACATGCACCTTACTAAAGCGTACTCATCCCCAAAAAATCTCATTTAGAACCTTCCAGAATTGACCAAAATTCAACTTTTTCAGTTTACTTCCGCGCTTTTTTTACTTTACAGGGGTACCGCAGGCATTACACTGGAAAAATGCGTTCTAGAACGTAGTTTCTCTTCACATTACCTGCGTACCCTAGCTAAAAATGCAGGTAGGCTTCATATTAACTGCGTACCCAAGGCTTTTTTGAGTTTTAAGGGTTTTTCCTCCATTTTTAGGAACTTGAATGAGGAACAAAGGTTGTAAGACTTACAAAGGAGGCATGTATGAGTGTTTAATGAGCTCACAAACAAGAAATGTCGTGGTGAAATTTTTTAGTGTGGTTTGGGTATACACACCGTCGGTCGACGCAATAGATCTTGTCCTGTGAAGCCACCCGATGGTTTATGGTTATGGGTGTGTTGTGGTCTCCAGAAGCCCAACCCTTCCATCACAGATAATGAGTTGTGGCGGAACCCTTTACCCACATTTGGGAATGGAAGTGACGCCCTTCCTCCTCTGGATCTTCTAGTTCCTCCTTCTGAATCTTCGCAATGGCAACAGTGGCGTTGGGCTCTGCATCAGTAATCTGCTTCCCTTTGTCATTCCCCTTTTCAAGTTCTGATTTAGAGTCAGAGCATGCATCTAATTTAGAAGCCCTCATCTCAGCCACCAGCAACTTATTGGCCGACACTCACTTGTGTTGTGAGTGGACCTCTTATGGAACTCATACCACTTTCTTGTGTCCTTCTTTGGCTTTGCAGTGTTGTTCTTTGCTTGTGGCTTTGGCAGGTTATCTTGGGCCACCATGCTTTGGATTTTTCCTTTGTTCTGTAGTTTGGGGGCACCTTTCCCTTGCTTTTGATTCGCATATCCAAAGTCCCGCTTCTTCTGTTTGAATTTCTGCTCAATATTGGTAGTATACCAGTATGCCATGCCAAGCGAGGAGATGTCAAGGAACTCCATTTCCTCTTGAATGTATCTGTGCAGACAACTATGATACTTTAGCACCAAATGTTTCTCTAAATCTTTGCTACCCAACTTTGTGCGCAGGGTATGGAACAGATTCGTCTCTCATGCACATCTTGATCCCTTTGCTGCCGCAGCGTGGTCCATTGTATGTACTTGTCCTCATAGCTCCCCACGGGATAGTATTCTTCCTTGATGGCATCTCGGAAATAATTCCAAGTGGGTACGACTGAGAACAAAGAGGGTTCTGTCTCATCCTTTTTCTCACAGTGGGTTTCCAACTAGTCCTCGACATGGGGGGTAGCTTTGAGGAGTGAAAAAATAATCTTCTCCCGGTCGGAAAAGTCATGAACCGAGAAATATCCTTCTAATAGATTCAACCATCTATCTATGGTATCTACATCTATTTGACCCTCAAATAAAGGAATGTCAAATTTTATTTGTACCTTAAAGGGATTTGCACCTCCACTGTGGCTGCTGGATGCAGATGCGCCACCGGTGGGCAGTCGTTGAAGGATTTGGGAAAATTTATCCATCATCGCGTTCCTTTATTTTTTGAGGGCCTCCTCGAGCAATATTTTGATAGGATCTCCTACTCCCTCATCTTTCTTTTCGTCCCTCATGGGCATCCGACGGGGTTTGCGAGGCTAATCTTGCAAAGGTTCCACCAGATCGAGCCCTAACTCCTTATACCCTGACCTCATTAGGGACATGCAAAGAAGGATCGAGAAAAAACATACCGCTCTGATACCACTGATCCGGGTTTATGCAGGAACACAATAGAATACACATATAACCATAAATACAAATAAGCAGTGGAAATAACACTTCATTTCATTAATATCAAAGAACTGAAATTTTCTTACAGACAGAATGGAAATAAACGAGCTAGGGCGTTGGTAGCTTATCTCTGAGAAGACATGTGGTGGCTACAGGCCTTTGAAATGAGTTACAATGAGGCTCGAGGGCCTATTTATTATTTAGAAACAATGGAAAACCATAAACATCCTAAACCCTAACCCTAGGAGATGAAGCGCCAAAACTATGGGCCCTGTTTGGGTAAATTGGTGTTTCAACTTCCCGGGGACGTAACTTTGGCATACGATCTCTGTTTGACACAAACCATACCTTGTTATAAATATATATTCAAGGACTACAAATTTTGAGTGAGAAACATCGGTCCATGGACCCATGTTGCTCTCGGTTTTCCCAAAAAATGTTGTTTAGGGCCTCAAAACGGCTCTGGAAGTTCAGGACCCGAAAAACTACTAAAAATAGTAAGTTGTGCTGAAAGAGACAATGGTGGCGTCCCAAGTGGAATGGGCGGGTGGCCACCAATATCCACCTGTATCCGGTTGAGTCATGCCTTGACCATTAATGCCAAGTCCTCCTCCTTTATACCCCATCTTCTTAAGGAGTCCCATGCCAGTGCCTGTAACAAGTATCTCCACATTTCTAAAAGAAATAAAATCATTTGAAGAAGAAATTGAAGAAAAATCAACACTGTTTACCTTAGCTACTGATTCTGAAATAGGCGATGATGGCTTCGCTAAGTCTTCATCGTGATTTAACTCCTCCAAGACCTCTTTTGTGGCTCATAGTTGAAGTTGCAGTCTATGCTTCTCCTCTTTCTCTTCCTGTCGAAGTCTCTTCAATTCAACATTCTCTACTTGAAGGCTCTGGTTGATCTCCTCATTCGAATGATGAGAAGATGATGAAGAGGCAAGGATCACCAAATATGTGGATGGAGCATTGTTCTCTACTCCTTATTTCTCATTTTCCTTCTCATAAGTTTCATACATTATGTCCACCATTTTGTACATCCTGAGCAAGGCCTTGTACATTTTTTTTCATCCTCCATTGTTGCATGTTCAGTTTCTCACACTCACAATTCACATCAGCGATAAGACCGCTCTGATAAAAAAACTTTATATGCGTCCGCTCAGCTACCGAAATTATCCATGATATTTTACTTTTGTGATGTCAAAAGAATTTCATTTAAAAGAACATAAAAGAACCACATGTGCATGATTAAACAAGAGGAAACATAATTACGATCAAAAAATTAGGAACACGACACATTTGATAATGTATTTCGCCCAGTGTGGGCTACGTCCCTGGGCCTGATGTTAAGAGAGTGGAGGTCGCTTCATATAATTGCTGGAAATGACAATGATGTTCATGGAATATTATTTGTCATTAAAAGGACATAAAACCTCAACCAGATTGGCTTATCTCTCCAAGAAACATTCTCCCTATAGGAACTCTCACTCAAAAGGGCCTCCCTTCAGTGTTTTAGCTAAAATAATATCTCAATAATGTGGAAACAAGCATCACAATCTCACAATAATGTGATAACAATCATACCACAAAATGGTTTCAAACAGGGATCTCACAAATAATACATCTTCTGAGCAATAATAAAAGGAAAAAATAACATGACTTCATCATGTACCTCTAGTTTTGAAGAAGTCAGAAAAATGAAAGGCTCAACAACTGAAACTGACTACACCATTGAATTCCTGGCCTTGAGTAGTGTAAAATCGACTACCAACTTGTCCAATTCTTACACCATCAAAATATGGGCCTTTAGGAATCTTTTAGATTCCTTGTGATTCTTCAAAGATGCTTAGTTGTGGGGCTCCTACAAATTTTTTGCTCAGATGACAAATCTGACCTCACTATCGTGCTCCCTGCGAAATTTCATGAAAAATGACTATAAATTTGATAGCATTTTGACAATGTGAAATTTGACCTCCCAGGGAAAATTCTCCAAGTTCAGGGTCACACACCCTCTTGTCCTGGGCAAGGTTCCGCCTCTGCATAGTTCCCCTTTGCTCAGGGTTCTGCTGGTCATAACTTGCTCCTCCAATCTATCAGTTGCACTAAATGATTAATGGGTGAACGTATATAATATTTAGGGCAGAGAAACAACCTAATTCGTTGGTGTAGTTGGTAAAACTTAGTAATACTAGTTGTGGGGCCAGGAGATCAAATCATACCCATTCCAAACTTGGCACTTATTTGTTTAACATACATATTTTTTGCGTTTAAATGGCTTTTTAAATGATGTGTTTGGTTGGCAGTTTGCAATGACATAATCGTTTAAATCTTGGTGGCATTTTATAGTGAGTTGTTTGTTTAATGCTTGGTGTGTTGGTACGTCATATGGGGTCACTCGTTGGGGGCCGACCCACATGGTCCGGGTGGGTTCATCCCCCACCATTTCCCCTCCTATCGGTGATGTGACATACACATGGTATTTGGGCCGTGGACAGGGTTCCTGATGAGCCGGGCCTTGACCCCTTTATATAATTATTTGTTGCTATGTGGTTGTGGAGGGTGTGGTAGGGGTGGCAGCCTGCCACCCTGTTTGTTTTATTTTTTTTAAATATATTTTCAATACAACAATGTCACAGGGGTGGCATCCCGCCACCCCTATTTTAATGTTATTTATGTTCTTTTACAACTAACCGAACATTTTTGAATTTTCTAAAAATAGGGGTTATTGGGTGTTTTAAGTAGGCAACAATTTCACCCATCCTGGTGGCCGAATTCTATGCGTCATGTCTCGTTCAATTTGTAGGACCATTAATCTTGGCCCACTTTGACCAAAACTTTGACCATCTTTATCTCCTTCATACGAGTTCAAAGTGGAGTTTCATTCAAATAGTTGGAATCAGGGTGACAAGCACTTCGATCCGGTCGTAGTGTGAGATCAATATGACCGCTTTTAATTTTGACCTATTCTAAGTCCTCTTGGAATTTTGAGTGTCTCTGGAGCCACCTGGATCAGTATTCAAAACATTTACCTAGATATAATGGAGAAATAGTGCCAAATGCTAAAGACCACTTAGTTTCATTTCTTGATTTTGCTAACAATATGAACATTGAGCATGAATTGAGAAGGAAATTTCAGGATATGGTTCAGACGTCTTCAAGAAAATTCTATAAATTCATGGGCTGAATTAATCAACATTTTCAAGAACTAGTGGGGAATAAAAAAGGATATTGTCTACTATTTAACATAATTTGAAGATTTAAGAAGGAATCTTGGTGAACCTATTGATTATTTTATTAAGAGATTTAATAAAATTTATAACAAAATGCCTCCAAATTTTAAACCTCCAGTCACTGCAACTGAATTTAGGTTTTCTAAATAATTTGAAGATGATTTTGTTGTAATGCTTAGAGAAATAAAATCAGAAACTTTAGCAGACATGCAAAAAAATTCAATTGAAGTAGAAGATAATAGGTCAACATCTTGTAAATTGAAAGCAAAGGTAGAAAAGGTTGAAAAGAAAATTAAAGCTAGAGAAGAAAGTACATCATCATAAGAAACTAAACATGAAGAACATAAAATTGATGAAATAAATTTTTTTACTAAGAAATTTATCTAATTGAATTTCAAGAATGGAAGCTCAACCTAGAGTAACCCAACAAGTTGCAAACAGACCACAAGTTCAATATAGAAGACCTTTTCAACCCCAAATTTTTCAAAGACCAAATATTGATAAGAAAATTCAACCTCCATTAATGTTTGATGATCAAGACCTTGAAGAAATTATTAATATTGTTACAAATGATATCTATTGTTTTTAAGATCCATCATCTCATATTTCTATTACTCCAATTGGTCAAGATCAGTCACTAGTTCAAAATCAAGGCACCTCTCAAGTAAATAGAAGGTATGACTTGAGACCTAGACAAGGACCTAGTAGACATCTGGAAAAGGTTACCTTTGATGAACCCCAAGTAAAAACAACTGAAACACAAACATCATCAGTTCAACCACAAAATCAATTACAAGAACTACTTAATATTGAAAAAATTGTCCCAATTGTTTTGAATGTTGAAAAGGAGTTAGAAAGGGTAAAAATTCCAATTACCTTATCTGAACTTTCTAAAAATATAGGTTATAAAAAAAAAGTTTCTAAATGGATACAATCTTCAAGTGTATATGAAGAGGGGGATGTCATTAGTTTACAAGATGAAAAACCTTTAGTTGCTTTTGGTCCTTTTTATGTCACATTTAAAGTTCATGATTACCTTTTATACAATTGTATTCTAGATTCTGGTGCTTCCTATAGTTTAATGCCTAAAAATCAGTAGACCATATCATGATCTGTATACTTTTCATTCTAAGAAAGTACCTTGCTTGGGATTAATTCAGGATTTAGTTGTAACACTTGCTCAAATCCCTGTCAAAAGTATAGTATTTGACATAGTTGTTACATATATTCTCCCAAATTTTGGAATGTTATTGTCAATATCTTGTTCTTCTAAGTTGAGGAAGTCTACAAATGGACATTTCCTATGCTAAAATCTCAGTCTATGGAGGTGAAAATTTAAGACTATGCAAAGAGGTAAGATTTATCAATACAAGTTGTAAAGAAAATAAAACAATTAATAATCCAATTTATGCCATTGATCAATATTTTGGATTCTTTACTCTAGCTGTTAATGATCTTTCTTATCCTTAAATCAACATTGAAGAAATTGTCAATACAACTCACTTTTCAGACACTGATATTTGGAAAATTTATTTTGATGGAGAATATTATAAAGATGGGGTTGGGGTTGGAATTTTACTCATTTCTCCTAATAATAGAAATATAACCCAATCCTTTAAATCATATTTTTAAGTCACTAATAATGTGGCAAAGTATGGAGCCCTAATTTTAGGGTTGGTGTTAGCAAAGAGTTTGAAGGTACAAAACTTGGTAGTATATGGTGATTCAGAATTGATTGTAAAATAGATTAGAATCCTTAGTCAAACTAAGCATCCTAGAGTTAGATCTTATAGAAATGAAGTATGGGATTGTGTAGAAAATTACTTTCAAGCCTTTAATATTACATCAATCCCAAGAAAAGAAAAAATTCATGATGATTCCTTAGTAATTTTTGCAAGTTCTTTTAAAATACCTGATCCTCTCCAGTGACATTATTAGATCGAAGTAAAGTACATACATTCCATCCTTGATAATCTAAAACACTAGTAAGTTTTTGAAAATGTTGACCAGTTGAAGAATGTTTTGCAAACAATTGATGAATTTTTTTCTATACATGTTGAAGAACAAAACAATGATGAAATAAAATCCAATCGGGACAATTTAGATTTAAATTTAAAACGGAAAATTGTTGATCATGATATCATTCAATTATCAAATAATTATATCCTAAAAGGGTTGATTCCCCTTGAAAATATTTTTGATCAGAATGATGTATCAAATAATTCTTTGCTAAATTCACATCAAGAAGATGTTCAAGACTGTGATATTGGTACCTCTAAAGAAATTATAAATGTTAAACTTTCAACATATTTTTCTCATGAAATAAAAGAGAAATATGTCAACCTTTTTAAACACTATAGAGATGTATTTGCATGGTCATACAAAGAATTTAAAACCTATGAACCAATCATTATTGAGCATACAATTCCTCTCAAATGAGGAGCTAAACCATTTCAACAAAAGTTAAGGAGAATAAATCCAGTTTTACTTCCTACCATTGAAAAATAAGTAAAGAAGCTAGTGGATGCCAAGATAATTATTCCCTTAATATATGCTAGCTAATTTGGTGCCTACTAGGAAGAAAAATGGAGAAATAAGACTGCGTGTTGACTTTATAAACTTGAACAAATTATCCTTAAAGGACAATTATGTATTACCAAAAATGGATCAATTACTTCAAAGTGTATCAAGCTCTAATAGGATTTCAATGTTAGATGGGTTTTTTGGGTACAACTAGATTTGGTTAGTCAAGATGACAAGGAAAAGACAACATTTACAACTCCATGGGGTACATTCATGTATGTCAAGATGTCATTTGGTTTAATGAATGCTAGAGAAAAGTTTCAAATAGAAATGGATTTGGAATTTGTTGGTAAGATAAATAAATTCATTGTCATTTATCTTGATGATTTAACTGTGTTTTATGATTATGATGATAAACACATTAAACATTTGAGGAAAGTTTTTGAAATATGCAGAAACTTTTGGATTTCTCTTAATACTAAAAATTTACTTTTTGCAATGAAAGAATGAAAGATATTGGGACATATAATTTCAAAATAACGAGTTTTTATTGATCCAAAGATAGTTTCAGCAATTCAGGTAATCAAATTGCCTACAAACAAAAAAGAAATTTAGTCAATTTTAGGGAAGATAATTTTTTTGAGAATATTTATACCTAATTATGTTGGGATTGTGAAATATATTACTAACATGCTCAAGAAAGATAAAGAGGTTAAATGGATAGTAGAAGCTATATATTCTTTTTCACAAATCAAAATGGAAATTTCAAAAGCCTGAATGCTAGCTAGTCCAAATTAAACAAGAAAATTTAGTATCTTCTCCTTTGCCTCAGATACTACCATAGCAGTTGTTTTGTTGCAAAGAAATAATGATCAACATGAACAACCAATTTCCTTTTTCAGTAAGGTTATGAGAGATGCTGAAATGAGATATGACATCATAGAAAAACAAGCTTATGCCCTAGTACAAGCTCTGAAATCATTTAGGATTTATATTTTACATTCTCATGTAATATATTATGTTCCTAATAATGTAGCAAAAATAGTATTGACTCAACCTGATACAAATGGAAATATGGCAAGATGGATTTCTAATATACTTGAGTTTTATTTGGACACCAAACCTACAAATTTGTTCAAAGGATAGGTTTTATCTAAACTCCTAGCTTAATAAAACTGCAAAATACTTGGTGTAATACCATCATATAGATTTTAGGTGAGAATAATCCACAAGAATATTCTCAGATTTCAGGTGAGAAGAATCCACAAAAAATTTCTCAAATTTCAGGTGAGAATAATCCACAAGAACCTTCTTCGAGTGGATTTATTGTTCCTCTTCCTTTACATATTGATGACAAGTTTTTACTATAAGATTGGTATAAATACATAGTGCATTTTCTATTTGCTTTTGAGTATCCTCATGAATTCGCAAAGAATCAAAGCATATATTTAATACTTAAAGCCATGAAATATTTTATATTAATTGAAAATTTGCATTAGAAGGATCCTTTAAATGTCCTCTTATTATGTTTAACTAAAAATTAAACTGAAGGAGTAATTGAAAAGTTTCATGAAGGTATTTTTGGAGGAAATTATGCTTGGAAGGAAACTGCATACAAAATTTTAAGAGCAAGTTCATATTGGCCAAAATTATTTGCATAGGTTGGAGAAAAGGTGAGAAGTTGTATCTCTTGTCAAATATTTGCAAGAAAACAGAGGTTAGCAACACTTCCCCTTATTCCAGTTTCAATTGAAGCTGATTTCTTACAATGGAGATTATATTTCGTTGGTGAAATGGTTCGAGTTTCCAAAAATCAACATAGATGGATATTAACTTCCACTGATTATTTCACCAAGTGGGTAGAAACAATCCCATTTAAGAATGAAACTGATATAGTACTGATGATATTTATTGAAGAAAATATATTGTCCAGATTTGGGTGTCCAAGGAAAATAGTTACATACAATCCACATGCTTTCATCAATATAAAAATGATAGAATTTTGTCAGAAATATTAGATTAATTTACATCATTCTACACCATATTATCCACAAGGTAATCGGTTGGAAGAATCATCAAATAAAAGTCTTATTAAAGTCATTAAGAAAGTATTAGCTTGTCATAAAAGTGGTCGAGACAGTCATCTCAAATATGCAGTAGGGAAAAACAGAGTATCACCCAAAAGTCCTAGGGAAAAATCCCCTTTTCAACTTGTATATGGAATTGAAGCAATTTTCCCTACACAATTAGCATTTCCAGTCATGAAAATTTTTTCAGAATCTTATGAAGAGGCAGATTATTTTTCAAGAAGAATAACGTAGATTATTGAGCTAAATAGGGACATAGATGAAGTTCAACACAAACTTCGACAATATGAAGACAAATGAAAATTTTGCATAATAGGAAGGCTAGAGAAATCAATTTAAGACAGAGATATGTTTCTAAGATGGGATTCCAAAAGAGAGGAAAGAGGCAAGCATGTAATGTTTGATAATTTATGGTTGGGACCTTTCAACATTGTAGAAGTAAAGGGAAACAATATATTCATTTTACGCAACCTAGAAGGACAATATTCTTTATTTCCAGTCAATGGACAAAGCCTCAAGCACTGTATTCAATATTGAATTTTTGGAACTATCATCATTGTAAATTTCTGGGTTTCTTTAAATTCTAGAAGCAAGTGTTATTTTCACAATAAATACTCCATAGCCCAAGGAGAAGGCACATGGATCTGCAAGTTCTCTAAATCCCCCAGGGGGAAGTAGTCCCCAAATGGAGCCAATGTTGTAACTTATTTTTACTCTAATTTTTGTAGTTTTACATTTATTTCAAAAATAAAAATATATAAAAATAGAAAATAAAAGAAAATAAATAAATAATGAAAATAAATGAAAAATAAAAAAATCAAAAGAATGAAAGAAATAAAAAGGGATATATATATATATATCCCCAGTATTGCACACACACCCAAATGCTGCATTATTTTATAATCCTTTATATTTTACAAATGGATTATTTATTTGTAATTAAATAAGATTAGATAGGTTTGTGGGATAGTGGTAAAGTGAGATTAAATTTGGATGGACGAGACCATTCCCTTCCGGATCAATGACCCCTGATCAATTGTGGGACCCCCTCCATTGTCGACAGTATAAGAGGGGGTCCACAAAGCGGTTTTCCCATCAATTGAAGTACCCCCCTGTTGAAAACCATAAACAACTTCAGAAGCTACCTTCTCATAATTCCCCCCTTCACTTTTCTAACCGCCATTTTGCCACCTTCCTCCAAACCTCCTCCATATATAACCATTAACATAATTCTCGATAAATTTATCGTATAATTGTTGTGCATTATTTCTCGCCAATGTTCAGATATGTAATTTCCCTGTGTCATTATAGTTAGTGATTTTTCCTATTATCAAAATTTGATTTAAATCCTATCCCTTTCCAAATTACTTCCTTTAATGCATTTTTCTCATGATCCAGACTTACAAAATTTCAGCTCAAATCTACCAGTGGACATTGGTCATCTTCCAGCCTGCAATCATCTTGTTTCCAGGTAACTGATCTGTTTATCCTTGGTAATTCTAGTTTTCTTAATGGCTTCTCACAAAGGAAAAACCAAAAATATTTGTTGACATTTAAATGCTTCCATCTTTGATAAATCTAGATGAATTACCCTTATTTGACACCCAATTTAAAATTGTAGAAACCAACTTCGACTTCAACTTATATGAGTTACACAATTGGGCTTTCCAAAAATACCAGGATGTTAGTGATGAATTTTCATTCTGGAAATCCTATTACCTCAATTTGTCTTCCCTTAGACCTATCAGTTCCTAGATTTTGTTGCCTAGTGTGAAGCTCATTATCTTCCAAGTCAAAGATTTATTATTGCTCATAATAACGAGACCTTGTTTTACATAACCCCTGAGCCAATTTGCAAAGACTTACAATTAAATCCTCAAGATCCCTTACATCCATTTTCCACTGATGCATTAATGGATATTTACCAAAGGCTTTCCTTTTTATAAAGAGCTCACATTTTTTAATCTTTTCATCTTGATAATTTGAATTACTGAGGACCAATCCTCCCTATTCTACTGTCATGTTCCTAGAGATCTCTGGGCAGGTAATTTTCCTATTTTCTTATCTATTAGGTTGATGAAATCATTTTTTTTTCTATTAGTGTTATCTTCTGGTAAACATCATGCAGTCATTTTCAATTACACCCAATTCCTTTTAGATATTATTTAGGATCAATTTTTGAAATTCAATGCAGAAGGTTCTTTCAAGCATCAATTAGTTCTAGTCTATTTGTTTCTATATCACTTGTCTGAAAGATTTAATTTTACGTTGAAATTTTTTGATATTACAGGTAGCCCAATGTCGATCATTCAATGGACATCACTAATGAGAAATACTTCTCAAGAATTCTCATTTAGTGATTTTGTCAATCAATTCTTGTATGTTACAAATTTTCTATTAAACAATTATGTTGTTCCTAAGATTTCAGCCGAGATTAGGAGAATTTTACATGTTAGTGAACAGTCGAAGGTTGGAGATTGATATTTATACCAAAATTTTACAGAAATTAGGATTTATGGATGTGAGCTTCAGCCATATAAATTTCTTGTCTTCCTCCCAATGAGAATTTTTGTTCTTGAATATATTAGACAAATGATGAATGTAGATTTTGTTCATTTTGTTTATAGGAAACAAAAATCTCAGTTTAAATTGAAAGCACAAGTTGGCCCATTTATAACCAACACAAGAGTTACAGAGAAAGAGGTTTATGCATTATTGAAACAAATGAAATTTAATTTGAGTTTCAATTGGTCTTATGACCCATTGGGAATTATGTCAGCAATAATAGTTGTAAGAAAATCAGCACCTTATGTTCATACGGCTAAACCAGAGATCGAGCAATTTTCCAATAAAGAAGATTGGGATGAAAACACTTTACAGGAACTTGAGGAAAAAATTTCCATTCAAACAATGCTAGAGACTCCAAAGACAACAAATAAGAGTTAAAAATTCCAAGGGGGAGTCAGTGTTCATCATAATCAAATGTGCAACAAACAACTGTCAAGGTCATGAAGAGAATAAAAACAACAAATAATGATGAAGAAGAATTCTTAGAAGTCCAAACTTTTGAAGGACCTTCTACAATTATTCTTATAGGAGAATCATGATTTTCATTGCAGTAAATTGAATAAATTAGAATTGATTTTACTTTTCCTTCATCTCATTCTTCGAAGAAACAAAGTATATTTTCAATATTTATAGAAATGAAAAAGAATAATGAAGATCTAAAGACTTCAACATATGCAAAATTTTGGAAACAATCATCTACAACACAAACTAGGCTACTTTCAGCCTTAGGAAGTGGTAAGGGACAATACCAATTGGTAATTTTGGAACCAAATGTTCCCATACCTAAGACTGTTGAAGATTATAAAACTTCCTTACTCTCTTTTGACACCAAACATATTCATCCAATATATCAGATTGATCTACACAAGCAAGTAGGAGAGATGATTTATACTTCCTTGACAAGTTCTGCAATGGCAACTTCTAAGCTGCAAACATCATTAAATAATATACATTCTCAATTAAATCTAGAAAAAATGTCTTCTCTAGCTAAGGATAAAAGGATTAAGGCATTTGAATATCTGGTTTTGAAATTAGGACTACATCCTAAAGATGTAAAAGAAACAAAAGATATTATCAAAAATAGGAATGTTGATATTAAAGCATTAAGGAAACAATTGAACATGGCAACCACCAAACATCCACACACCCAAGATGCCAATCAATTGTACAAGGAGAAATAAAACATGCTTCGAATGATTGTTGAACCGTAATACAAAAATTCAAAAAATTGAGAAATAAATGGAGAACTTAATCAAGGAAAGAGTAGGAACTTTTACAGCAACAGTGTCCACAATAGAAACATGGTTTACTTACCAAAATTCAATAGAACAAATTTCAAAAGCTATGGTAGATCTATCTCTGAAGGATAAGGAAATTGAGAAGCTTAAAGTGCAGCTTGAGAAGATTCAAGACAGTAAAATTAAAATTGATAATTCATATTTTGCTGAGATTCAGAAAATTTTCAAATTGACTAAGTAATTAAAAGTTTATGAAAATGAATCATTAATTGCACATACTTTATCTCAAGCCAAATAAAAAATCTGGATAGATATTAATGCATATTTGAATGAATTATGGTCATCAATTGAAATTACCTTTGAGCGGGAATATTTATTGCAGAGGTCAAAGGTAGTAGTAGTAGAAATCAAGAAGATTTAGATCACAAACCAGGGGAAGCTACCAGAATAATTAAAGTCCTAAACTCCAAAACAAAGGATGAACTTGAAGAATTTGGGATTGAAGACAAGACTGATGCAGTCATTGAGGCAAGGCAAGTTTTAATAAAGAGAAATATATTTTTATAGCTGGAGAATAAGTTCAAAAACTTAGAAGCTCATATAAAAAAAAATCCACATAAAATTTAATGCTTTATGCCAAAAAGGACTTCCAGATCTCTGAGATTCTAGTGGCCAATTGGTCCCACTAGAAAATTATCAACACAGGTTACATGAGGTAGCAGTAGACAAAACCAAGTTTTCCAAAGTTAGAGCGATAATAACTAGCAAAGCTTCCATAGAAGGCATAGAATATGATTTGTTTATTCAACATTTATTTTTAACTATGCCTACTTTTGAAAACTATACTGAAGTTGAGGAGTCATATAGGAAGTTGAAAAAAAATTATATCCTAGATGATAAGAGATGGGATAAATTATTGGAGCTCATTGAATAGAACAAAATGAAATTTTTCAGTGACCATAATGAAGTTAAGCTGGAGCAAACAAAAAAAAAACAGGGGTAGTAAACAAAAAATCAGATTTCTAGCAATATTCATCGAACAACAACCCTCAAAATATGTGCAAAGTGTTCAAATTGGTTTAGAATTTCTATTTTTTAGTTCTATTTTTGTAATATTCAAATCAATTTGGATAATATTTTATTTTGTAATAAATTTTGATTCAAGTCTATATATTTTGAGTCTAACTCTATAGATATTTTGTAATTCAAAGAAGAAAGGGTTGAACCCTTGTGATGAACCAATGACATGACTGTGATATTCTGAACTATTTCTGAAGACAATTGACAGATTCTGGATTCATTCTAAGCATGTTGTGTAGTTATGTGAGTTCTTCATGTTATTCATTTATGTTTTCCGTTTTTATCTTCCTGTACATGTTCAAGGTAACATAGGAGTTTGGGTAAGACTATATTGAATGTCAATCTCTCTAAAAGTCCCTTGCAAAGTTATAATTATTAAAAGAGAGTATAAAACACCTTGGAATGATTGTCCAAGACTTTCTGGAGATATGGAGAAATAGATGATTTTGATGTTGGAACTTCTAGTGAGCATAATTGTGCAATTACACCATGTTGTACTTTATTTAGAAGCTTTGTCATGACATTAGAGCTTATTATCTTTCCTGGATTCCCTGTGATACCTCGTAATTCAATTTCCTTTCCTTCCGAAAAAATTTTCTTGAAAATTTCTTGAAAATTAAAAGCTATCGTCCCTAAATATTGTAACCATTGTACTCCTAGTACAACATCAGCACCTCCCATTGGGATGGAAAGCATTGGACTATTCAATACATATTCCCCCATGGCTAGCTTGATATTATGGCATTTTCCAGAGCAATTTATAGTTCCTCCATTTGCAACCATCACTTGACATTCTAGTGGTCATATAGGAAACAATTCAATTCCTTGCTACCTTATAATGAATAAAATTATGGGTAATACCCGAATCAATCAACACTATTATATTTTTTCTTCTTGATATGTCCTTCTATCTGGAGAGTTTGGAGAGTGGGTAATTCCGCCAATGCATTTACATGATATGGTCGGTCTCATTTTTTCTTCTTCTAGTGTTGGTTCCTCGGTGTATATCCTCTTCTTTGTTCATTTTCTTCTTCCTCTTCACAATCTATAAAATATTTTTCTCAACACACCTATGACCTTAGTGTATTTTCAATCACAACCGTAGTGGGAAACATGGGAAAGCCCTTTTGCTCTTTTTTTCTTCCAATTAGTTGTGGTGTCAACCTTGTAGGTTGTGGAAATATAGGAGTAGCAACACTTCCCTCTTTATAGAATTGAGTGGTAGGCTTCCTTGTCGCCATAATTTTACATTCAACTTTTCTTTCCAACCTGAATTCCTTCTCCAATGAATCAGGTTCCAAAACACGAACTTCATGTTGGATGTTATCCTTCAAAGTAACTATGAAGAGATCAATCATGTGTTCCTCTGGAATATCAGTTACCCTTATATTCAATTTTTCGAAGTCCTCAATCTGCTCGCCCACTAAACCCTTTTGTTTGAGATTTATTAATTGGCTAAAGAAGTTGTTGCTCTTTGTATCCTCATAATGCGCTATCATTTCCTCCGTAAAAATTGACCTAGTGACAATTTTTTTACGGGAGAAAAGCCATCGATATCATACAAATGTATTTTGTTCTAAATGTAAAGTTGAAATGCATACCTTTTGTGTGTTTTGCACATTATTGAGATCAAAATATTGCTCCATCTATAGTATCCATGTTATAGGATCCTTTCCATCAAACTTCCTCATATCCATTTTTGGAATATGGTGGTTCTTCCCACCAACATTAGAGTTTATGAAATCACGATTAACATTTATTTTGTTCTCATCACATGTTTCCTCTACTATCTTTTCACCATTAGGAAACATTTCTTGTGTAAACTTTGTCAAACCTTCCATGTCTGCTTTTAGATCATTCTTCATGTTTTCCATTTTAGCTTCCATGTCATCCATCTTAGATTCCATGCCATCTATCTTAGATTCCATGCCTTTCTTCAAACCATCCATATTATTCTTCAAACCATCCATCTTCATTTCCACGCCTTTCTTCAAAACTTCCATTTTATTTTTTGTTTCTCTTTGCAAGAGCAAAATTTGGTGCACTTGCTCTTGTAATTTTGATATATCATGTTGTAATTCTTCATCTTCATGAGTCATAGTAGAGCCTTCTGAAGGCTTAATGGGTGTTGAATTATTTTTACGGGGCATTTTTTAGAACCCAATACTAATATCTATTATACAATATGCCCTTGTAATCAATTCAAATTTATTCTTCAAACAAGACTTATGCAATTCGGAAAAAAAAAAAATACACACATTTTTCTTGATTTTGAGGAGCTCAATATTGAAATTGGATTATCTCTATTATTGAGGCTCTTCAATATCTGAAATTCAGCACTGAGGTAGTTAATTATTAATACTCTTTCAAATGCCACAGGTCTTACCTGATTTGGATTCTTCAAGGCAAAGTTATGCCAAATCTCCCACAATGACCTAATTATGGACTAGTTTAGTAGAGTGAACTTTTACGACTTGCCACGTGTCACTGTTTTGTCCTTCTTCTCTGAAATTGGTAGCCAAGAAACTATAGTCCATTTGATTGGAACCAATTTTTACGGCATTCCCATCCGATGCTCAAAGAGAGAGATATGAATATTTTCCCACGATCACCTCTTTGAGACGAAATTCAGGAGCCTGAAAAAGCACTACCTTCCACAGATCATATCTCCAAAACTATTGTGAACCAATCTCTAAAAATTTTCAATGAGTTTCCTCAAGATTTCGACTTCGCACCCTAAAATTTTTAGATTATGAACCTTCGTAGAAAAAAATTTATAGCGAAAATTCCATGATGACCTATTTAGAGCAGTGAAACCCTAGAATCCAAAGCTCTGATACCAAATGTTGTGTAACTAGCTTCAAAAATAGAAGAAAAGAGATATCAACACCTTATAAATAAGCCACTTCTAGTGGGTAACCTCCAATACATTCATAAATGAAAAATTCTTGGATGATACAAATGACCAAAACCTCCTTCTATATATAGGAGTCCATGGGGCCATAATGTAATCCTAGTGGGGCCACAATGTAATCCTAGCCGACCTAACAATAATAATTTAAGGGCACAATAATACAAATATTGGGGTTACAGGGTTACAACAATAAAAATAAGGGGGGCTACACTAGCATAATAAGTGCCCACTACACTATTAATATAGGGACCTAACATTAATTAACTCAACAATTTGTCTTAGTTAATTCGTCTAAATATTTTAATTGTTTCCTTCTCTCATATCTTGGACATGTATTTTTTGGTTGTAGAAAGCTTCTACATGCATATATTGTATACAATAAATTATATGTTCAATATGAAGGTTTAAATAATTATATATCTTCTTAAATTTTTTTATCCAAATCATCTCAAAGATTAATTTTGTTAGGAATGAAAAATCTACCCTTCTAATTTCTGAGAAATACTTAGGATTTACATCTAGGTTGAATGCATTTGTCCATCAATTAAAATCGAAACCTCACTTAGATGCTTTGGCACAGTTCCCCAACCTAGAACAAAGGTACAACACACCAATTGGGTCTTCTAATTCCCTATGAAGAAGATACATTTGAGTGTATGACTTCAATCGTGGAAGATCAGGGTAGCGGGAAATTTCCTTCCATTAGTATGATCTAAAGGATTATTATTAGCTAATGTTACTTTGATTATCCTCTTCTCTATATAAAAAGTTTGTATTGTAGTGAGGTCTTCGATATGTCGTATGTTTTATTTTAAACTAAAATTTAGTCAGACCTTTTTATAATCACATAGATCCAATATTTCATCTTTATACATTTCATTCCAGAACTTGTAAGATCCATGGATTTATAAGTTAATATATATTGGCATAGAATTTATCCCCAATTTATCTACTAAACCTGATGAGTGTTTCTGCAGCTTTTGTCAATATTTATATTGTGTTCCAAAAAATATGTATATATCTCCAATTTGTTTATTATGCAAACCTGCAAAGTATTTGAATTTCTATTTCTTATTAGGAGTCTATGTATTCCATGATTATTCATAAAACAACATACAATCAAATGGAACTCATTTTAATGTCAATTTATTTATAAAATAAGTGGATATAGTTTCCTTGATACATGTTTTGATATTCTTGTTGAGTTTTATTAGGTGAAGTCTTGTTTAGCTTCCTTAGCTTAGCCGGTATTGTAGTGATCTAGAGGTAGAACTCCCTCTATCTCAGTATTTCTTATTTCCTTAATAGAAGAAAATCACAGGATAACTAACTCCCATTATAAAAAAAAAAAAATTATATATATATATATATAATTTCCTTTCTACGAGTTTCATCTATAATATTCTAGTAAGAAGTCATCCTCAATTCACAAATCATATTTCATAATTTTTTACGACAAGTTTATCCTCTTACATCACTTTTGCAATTTTCATTACCCACAGAGCCAATTTTTTTATATCTTAGGAAACTTTATATTCTGTCAAAGATTTAGTGGCTAGTGAATCAATGACATATTACAAAGTAGTGAATTTCTCACTAAAATCCAAAAAATAATGGAAATACATGATAATCCATGTATCCAAAGTAAAACAATGAATTTCCAAAGTATGCTCTTTATGTACTCATGTATATATTAGAGATGAGATGGATTATAATTGTTTTTTTTTTTTCCGTAAAGAAAAAACAACTAGATTTTATATTAGGATAAAAAACCAGTTACATCATTCACAAATATTTGGTGCTATTATCCATCCTTTCCTATACATTTGCAGAAAAATCAGAATTAAGTCTATAGTGTGATGCATGGCATTTTCATTAGGTCTGTAAAAACAAAAAGTTATAATCAACCCCAGTGGGTTTTATAACTCGTTCAAAAACTTCTACGGATAAATTGAAATAAAAGGATAACTATAAAATTGACAACATTATAAAAAATAAGGCATTTCCACACTTTCTTCAACCAATTGGACACCATCCATAGTGGTGCCGATATATATGAATCCCAGTGGATCCTTTTTGCCACATTTGGAGAGGGAATCTGTAATGTTTTTGGATTCCCAGAAGATATGAAGTATAATGTAATTTTTTAATCCTTGCAATAACTATTTGATCCTCATACCCCAACTACAGAATGAAAGAAGATCCATCGATGGGTTCCCCTTAGCAAATTCCACAATAGTCATGGAATCCCCATGAATGTGAAGAGTTTGTATCTGTAAAGAAACTACATACCATATAAATCCCCAGAATTAAATAAGCTCTGCACGAGTATTTGTTCCATGTCCACATACCAGTGTAGTTTGTAGATTGTTTTTTCATTTAACCAAATCCATGCACCACAAGATGTCGTGATAAATACGATTGTATTACTCACATGTGTGTAATTATCCATCCATGATAGTTAATTAGAAACAATGGATATGGAAGAGACGAGAACCCTATCAAAAATGTACCGGTTCCACGCCTTCCATATCTCCCAAATAGTATAGACAGAGATGAGAAAATACTTTCCCCCATGGGAGATACACTAGCGAAGACAGTGTCCAAGAGACAGGAAGGAAAGTGGAGGGATCCTACAATAGATTAGTATATGATTCCAAATAAACAAAGAACCTTGCAATGCAGAAGAAGATGAGTTACCGATTCCAGAGCAGACATACATAAATGACATAAACTCAGACCTTTCATTCCTCGCTTACATAAATTGTCCCAAGTGAGGATTTTGTTCTTCTGTGCGAGCTAAGAACATATTATAATCTTGATGAGCACTTGGGACCGCCAATAGTGCAGGAACCACAGTATGGTTTGGTATCCCATACCCAGATGTGTGGTAAAGCATTATATTTTAGAAACCATAATCAAATTACGATGAAATCTCCCTTCCCATGAGATATAATCCCCAGCTCTGTGTTTGCATAGACCAACTTGTCGCAGATGTAGCATATAGGATCGCCACCCTGTAGTGAATTAGATTGATAATCCAATCTCCCCTATTTTTCCGTCCCTGATCAATTGAGAGAGGAAAAAAATCTTTTTTTTTGTAGCACCCACACCAAGGCCTGGTCTGGGAATGCCTTTGGATTCATACCCAAAATATCATCCCTACCAATCATAATCCTTTTTCCATTACCAAATTTCCATTTGATACGGAGAAAAACTGCGCCAAATAATCAAGCCACCCATAGGATCCAGATGACATAAACAGGAAGATACGGAGAGGGGTTTGTCCTGAAAATATTCTAATATAAAAATATGTTGAACAAATCTAGATCCATTTAGATAATGCCACATATATTTTATAATGAGCGACTTGCCAAATTATTTTAATTCCATTATCCACTAGCCATTTAAATCATATGGTTGGGCCAATTCCGACCATCTGGCCAAGTGAAATTTGTGTGCTACACCCGAGCCGACCATATAAAACGAGCCATAATATCCTGGAGAGAGTTGCATAATTTTTCTGGAAGAGAGAATAGATGGGTCCAGTAAGTATTAAGTTGTGACAAAACTGACTTCACCATGACCAAGTGACCCCCCATAGATAAATGAAGATGGGACCAATTAGACAGACGGGTGTGAAATTTCATGATGATCCATGCCCAGTCCACAAATTTATATCTATTCAGTCTCAAGTGAAAGCCCAGATATTTTATCCCCTCCCCAATAGGTTAAAGAACAACATCAAACAATGTGGCAATACAACGGATATCATCAGTAATCTCATCTGTGTAAAGAAGAATAGATTTGTTTCCATTTGTCACCAACCCTGAAGCTGACCCATAGTGTTGGAATAGCTGAAATAATATCTCCCATTGTGGAAGTGATAGCTTACCAAATGTCATAATATCATTAAAAAAATCAGATGAGTGATACATACCTTTGGGCCCATATTAATACCTTCAAAAGTCCTCGCCACCCTTGCATGAGAAATCTTGTGACTGTTTCCATCCATAATGAAGATGAGCAACAAAGGAGATAGGGAGCATCCCTGTATCAAACCCCTACCAGCTTTGAAGAAATATGAGGGAAGACCATTAACCATAATAACAAGCCAATAGTTTAACACACAGACCATGATCCATTTGATGATCAGAATGGAGAGACCAAATTTCTACAAAACTAGTCTCAGAAAGGCCCAATCCACACAAACATATGCCCTATGTAGATCAATCTTCATAGTCAACACATTTTTCCTCTTTATATGAATAGAGTGGACTACTTCTTGTGCAATGGAAATCACATCGTGAATAGACCTGTTAGATAAAAACCCGAACTGTTCCGATGATATAAATCTTGATAGGAATTCCTTAATGCAACCCATAATCACCTTGGATATAATCTTGTATGTCATGTTGCAAAATGATATCGACTGAAACTCTGAGAAAGTGCATGGATTAGATACCTTAGGTATAAGAACAATGAAAGTAGATTTAATCGATCCCATAATGTGATTTTTTTTCTGATATTCTTCCACCATAGCAAACAAATCCTCTTTCATAATATCAAAGAAGCCGATGAAAATTTGAACTGTCCACCCATTCGGGGTAGGGCACCGATCTTTTGAAAAGGAGTGTAATACAACTTGAAGCTCCTCAATAGTTGTTAGTCTGTATCTCATCTCATTTCTCAGTCCATCAAACATGATTGGGTCGTTTTCAATGCCCCATAACATATCATCCAGTGGGACATCGATACACGCCATAAACAAATAAGAGAAGAAAGTCACAACCTCTCGTCGAATATCAAGATCTGAAGTGGTGAGAGAGCTATCAGTTCACCAAATTTTCCAAATTGAGTTTTGATAGTGCCTTTTATTCTCAAAAGTATTCTAGTCACCCTCCCGAATCGAAGTAGCACATCTCTTTAATCTCCAAGTAGCCTCCTACAAGAGTAAAATGTGTTTTCGATGCAATTCCATAATTTTAATTCTGTCCACGATAAAATGTGATGGATAATGGGAAGCAAGTTTACCATAAAAGGAGTGTAATTCCTATCGAATGGATGACAACTCATGTAATAAAGCAACCTTCTTGGCTCAGTCCCACTTACGAACCCGACCTTTGATCCTCGAAATTTTCTCAAAGATGAGCGCCATAGGAGACCCGCTATGTCGAAATTTTGAGCACTAAATATAGGAAACCAGTTTTTGAACTTCGAGTCCTAAAGCCACGTCTTGTTGGATTTAAATGATATACCCTTCTTGACTAGTCCCAACCTCCACATCAATATAATTAGAAAATTATACGATATACCAAACACTTCCACGCGAGAACGAAATTTCCCAGAAATTTCAAGGAGGCTTTCATGGACCATAAAGCGATCCAATATTTTCCCAATGTATTGTCCCGCACTTCTTCCATTACGCCACGTCATATACAAAGGATAAGGTGCAATGTCAACCATATTATTTTCATCAAAAATTTCGCGAAGAGTATAGGATAAAGGGTCAGCTCTACAAGTCAAGCCCCACATTTCAATTTAATGTAAAATCATATTGAAATCCCCACTAATGATAAGGGAACCAATCCCCAGAATCTCGAAGTCTCAGATGCAGTCCTAAAATGGAAATATATTATCATAGGGTGCATATATATTCCATATGTGGACACGAGATGCCAACCCCCAGAAATGGCCCGAAAAAATAATAACTACAAAGAAACAATATGCTCGGAAATGAGCCTAGATGGGGTCCCATAAAGCCACCAGACCACCCGATATACCCACTGAATCCACAGCCACAAGAGACCATGAGGGAAGAATATAATGAAAATAAGAAAAAGTGGGAGAAATAGAGGACATTGTTTCCTGGATGAGGATCAAAAAAGGACGAATGGAGGAAATTAAACACTAAAGGGATAGTTTTTTGGGCATATCCCCAAACCCATAGATATTTAGGGACAAAATAGTCATTACGAAGGGTGTGATAGGGGGGGACAAGCTCTAAGGCCACCAAGGGTAACGAAATCCAGAATGGGAATATCGAGTATACCAAAGAGTTCATCACAAAGGTTTTTTCCCGCGTGCTTCCCCCAACGACGTGGGTACCCCTCCAGGGGAGGTGGTAACATTCCGAATGGATGTAGGGATAATAACAAGGTGAGTATATTTTCCCAATCCCTTTTGAACAGTGAGAAAAAATAAGCCTAATGTGGAGTGTCGAAGAAGTAATTCAACATCAAAGTCAACCGAGTTATGTAGGGATGAAACGAAATGGTTAGGCCCAGGCGAATGGTGAGGGGATTGACTCGAAACCCTGATGGGAGTAGGAGGGGCACGGTCCAAAGGAGGGTAGATCCTTGACCCCAATGGTACAAAGGAATAAGTAGATGGAGGCATGGGGTGAAATGGAATGACCGAGGAAGAAGGGAGGTCAGGGGAGGCTCAAGGAGAATGTAGTGGAGGGAAGGAGTTAGGTGGAGCCAACACATAGTTAGGAGGGATAAAAAAATCATCCCTAAAGTTGAAAATTATCAGTTGGATTAGTAGAGACCGCACAACTTAGAGGAGGGGCATGATACTGCAAAAAGGAATCTTCTAAGTGAGTAAAAGTACCTGAGTTCATAGCCCGAGGGGGGTCTTCAAAAGAGGTGCAGTCCAAACCATTCGATCACATACATGGATGAAGCAGGTGCGGTTACCATTCCAGCAGGTGCCTAGTCTAATGAAATAGGAGGAAACGAAAAGGAATCCCCCAATAATCCACCCTTTGATTGGTACGCCTTGATTCCCATTCTAGAATGAGGTCCTCAGGGATCCCCTCATGAAATTGACTTCCACGAGAACCCAAGCCACCCGCTTGTCACGAGCATCAAGAATGTGGGGGTCCATATAGACGAAACGACCCACAATATTCCCAATCCCTGTAACAGCCTCCCGAGTCCAATATTCTAGCGGTAAGCCCGAAAGCTTCATCCACACCAGGAAATTTCGAGGGGTGTCCAAAATAGGATTAAAACTGACATACCACCGACATATTCGTAGGAAGCCACGACCTTGCACCCATGGACGACTCAAATTTTTTCCAATTACTCATGATGTAGGAAATATAAATAGTACAAATTTTTCAGTAATCTACTAACTTTCAGAGAATATACCAACAGAGGATTCCACTGTGAATCAACCCACATTTCCATGTCCAAATTCCGGAAGTCAGCATAGTGCCATCTTCCAACTAGACCACAATTTTTTAAATTAGAAACTTGGTCCCAAAGGACATCGTGGCAGAAGCTACATAAGCGTGGTTCCCCCAAACCCCATATAGGCTTATTTCGATGACCTTTCCGGCGCATACGACAATGAGGGGAGCTAGGATGGCACTCCGAAACTGCATGGTCCCTAGTTAGCGCCGAATAGCTTCCAAGTTGATCTGAAATGGGTGGATAACTTGTTATGATTTCTAACCACCTCCCACTCAGTTAAAAAAATTAATATCTTGCTTATACGTGACTGTGAAGAATTGAATACTTGAAACAGGTGTAAGTGTTTTAAAACTATCTTAATGTTTTAAGTGTGAGGAATTAATTAATTTTTTTTTTGCTGATATTAAGCATGTACAACAACCATAAAGTGGAGCAAATAAGCATCAACACGTAACAACAAAATTAATAAAGGATTTCACCCGAATGTCATGGGCTACATCTCCTTGAGCCTATGTCAACTGACTTGCCTCTTTGATATTATGATGGAAAATTTATTTTTCAAGTTACTAACTCAACTCCAATCGTTATTTGGATTGTACCATTGGGTTTAGAATACCATCATACCCCTGGAATGTTGTTATCTCCTTGAAGATGGACCTAGGCTCCCTTTGACTTGACCTCTTCTGTCGGTTCCCTTAAGCTTCCCTGAGCTTCTCTATGGCACTAACTCCTTAATAAATCCTTTTCTATTTTTTCTAATATCTCCAACATATATTAGACATCCAAAATAGACTATTCATTTTCTCCAATTGAGCTCTGGATCCCTAATCTAGGCCTCCAACACCTGTTGGCCCTGGGCTGCCCAAAATTTCCCTGTGGCTTCTTCAACTCTATAAGTCTCCAAATTTCTCTTCAAATCTATTCAATGAATTCATAATATCCAAAATAGTCAAAATAGACTATTCACTTGCTGAAAAAGGCCTCTACCTGCTCTAGTTACGCCCTCAAATTTTCTCTGAAGCATCTCAACCTTTATAAGTCTTCAAAAGCTTCTTAAAATTCCTCCATTGGATTCATAAGGTTCAAAATAGTAATAATAGACTATTGGTTTGCTGAGAATGGTTATTGGCTGCTCTGGATAGGCCTCATTCTCCTACTGGCCCCTAGTGGCCCTTGGAACTTCTATGAAGCATCTTGGCCTTCAAAATTCTTCTTCTGGCTCTGAAAACCTCACCAATGGCTCCATAATTTTTGAAACATCCGAAAATGACTATTGGTTTCCTGAGTAAGGCCTCTAGCTTCCCTAGCTAGGCCTCATTTTGTCGCTGACCCCTAATGGCCCTAGTGACCCCTAGTGACCCCTAGAACTTCTCCGAAGCAAAATCACGCTCAAAGTTCTTTGATGGCTCTAAAAACCTCACCAATGACTCTAAAATGTCCAAGAAAGTCGAAATTGACTATTCACACTCCCAAAATGGTCGAATAATGCTCAAGATAGAGCATAATCAATTTTGTCCAGTAACACCTAAAAAAACTCCACTAAATGTGGAGAACTTCAGTTTAACTGCAGTCAAATTTGGCAAACCACCCTAAAATAGTGCGCTCCAAAATCTCCACCATATCTAATTGTCAAGTTAAATTCTAGGGGTAGGGGGTGGCCACATGCCAACCCCCAAAACCCACAGTCTCCATAAATGTCAACGGAACTGCAGGTATGAATCGTAGTAAAAGTTGTTTGAACCTGAGTTAAATGTGGGGTTAACGAAATTGTCGGTGGATTAATCGCACAGATCTGCAACATGTGACAAAGCTAAGTATAAATGTCGGAGTTTGTTGTTGCATTAACGTTCGGTTGAACGTTTTGTTTTTGTGGTTTGTTGTTATGACATATGACCACTAACCATTGGACCACTGGCAAGTTGGGGACCGTCGGCGGTCCCAACCCCAAACTCTAATGTTATACACCATAAGATCAACCTACAACACTATAAAATTAAGAACCATATTGTCGCATAGAAGGTGGAGACTTATGCGCGCTATGCTGGAGGTCACGAGGTTGACTACTGCAAACCCACAAAAAGTTTACATCGTAGTTCAAGGGGCACGTGTCGGACTCAGGGCTGGCCACGTGGCACCTTCTGATTGATCCACAAATCCATATGCCAATAATAATTGAACACTTTTCAACCTATAATTCACCCGAGAGGAATATTTCAGGGAATATTTTGAGGAATATTTTAGGAATATTCTAGGAATATTCCCTAGAATATTATTTTTTTACTTTTCAAAAACCTAGTCAACCCTGGTCAAATGTCAAAAATTGCATTTTACTGCACTTTTCAAATCGAGATAACTTCTTTATATGGTTTCAATTTTTTAAACCGTTCATGGCACCGGAATCAGGAAGACGAGATCTATCCAGTTGCCCAGTTTTGGAACACTTTCGAACACTTTGAAATTTGAGCTATCACTTAGGTCCTTGATCCAAATCTGATCACTCCTCCCCATTGGGAATCTTTTGGACCCCAAAAGACTAATTATCTATTCAATAGATGAAATTACAGCACCCTCATGTTTCCAGCCTCCATACACTTTGCCTTGCATGGCTAAGTGCCTTTGAGCCCCAACTTGAAGGTAGAAAACAATTCCCTTCTTTGATACTCTTGTCCTCCTGTTAAGAATTGTATCTTCTTTGAGCTCATCCAGAAATTTCTGGCAAGAAATTTTCAATAGCAAGTAGTTGAACATCTCTTCCTTGATCATCGATCAAAGGACAAATGTAAGTTTCCAATATAAATGCATACATGACTGAAATTTGCATATGTACAAATGAATGTAAGTCTTACTGGGTTAATAAGTCAAACCACTTCTTACCAAGCCACTTCCATGGCGATTTTTGTTGCTGAAAATCTTCATCTTGTGAAACATGTTCTCACATCAATTATGGAATCTTTGGTTCCATTTTTGCCAGTCTTTTCACCCTCTTGCTTCAAATGCTTGGGATGATTAGTTGGATGCAATGTCCAACATTGGGCAATAAAAATGTCCCTTCTTCTGGCAATGTGTGCAAGACTTTTGCGTCTTCTTTGCAAGTTTCCTTTGCTTCAACTGTTTCTTGTATGCCTTCATCCTCTTCCATCATTTTGAAACTTCATGGTTACACAAACCAAAATAGGAACAACAACTCTTTCTTTCTTTCATTCATGTAGATTTACCATGCTTAACATAAACATAATCAACTTGACTCTGGGAAGAATTATACCTCAAATGTTGCTTTGCATGTCCATATTTTTTACCTTCTTTAGGAGATGAACTTGAAGAGGTTCAAACTTTATTTTGAAGACTAACATTAGTTTTCATGTCTTGATAGTTGTCAGAACTCTCATTCTCGCCATAAGCTACATGCCTACAAACATTTTGCTGCAACATAGGCTTCAAACAAGGAAATTCAACTTGAAAAAAAAACTTGACATGTTTGTGGTTTTGAACTTGCAACAAAATTTCTTTTTGAAGTTGTCTCAAATGCATTCATGGCTGTAGACTCTTCTCAATAAGATTGAACATAGCCTAGACCAAACTTCTTAGGCCTTTCCTCAACCAAAATAGGATCAATCATGCCTTGTGCATTTTTTCCTAGACCATTGCCTTCATAGCCCATTTTTAACATCAATTTGGACCCTATACCTCTAGTTTGATTTTCAATTGAACCTACACATCTATATGAAGAGGAATTTGAAGACAAATTTGAGTGATTTACCTCTGCTTCAAGCATGTGTTTGGTTAAGTCCTCTTCAGCTTGATGTAGCTGCATATCCATCTCATGCATTCTTTGAAGAAGTCCTTCTTTCTCTTGCTTCACGGCAACCAATTTCTCATGAAGTCTATTTCTTTCCCTTCCATCTTCATACAGAATTTGCACCATATCCTTCAGGATGTAGAAGTGTCGCTTCATCTCTTCATCGAAGAGCCTTGTAAAAGAGGATTTAGAAACCTCACTTGATGAAATTGTCATCATTATGTCAATGAATTAAAAAACTTCAACAAAAATTCACAAAGATTCAAAACAATTTGACAAAGCTTCTTAACAATATGGCTATAGATTCAAGCTCTTCTCTGCAGCTTGTATCTCTTATTCAAGCAGCCTCTTTATGCAAACAATCCCTCTTGTGCTTCAAGGGTTGCCTTGAGGTACTTTGGGTAAGGGGAATGCTTTTAGCCTTCTTCCTTCTTGTCCTCTTCTGGATTTAGCTAACAGTATCTCCCGTTCTCCTCTAGCAAACTCAAACTTGTAAGCATCATACAATTTGAAAATAGTCAAATTCTTTGCACTCTTAAACACCTTTCAAATCAAACTAGCAACCCAGTGCTCTGTCAAGCAAGCAACCTAGTTCTCTGTTAAGCAAGCAACCTAGTGCTCTAATACCACCTGATATGAAATGGGTGGATAACTTGTTATTATTTTCAAGCACCTCCCGCTCAGTTAAAAAAATTAAGTTCTTGTTTATACTTGACTGTGCGGAATTGAATACTTGAAACAAGTGTAAGTGTTTAAAAAAAAAATTAATTCTTTAAGTGTGAGGAATTAAACTTTGGTTTTTGTTGATATTAAGCATGTACAGCAACCATAAAGTGCAGAAAATAATTATCAACCTATAACAACAAATTTAATAAAGGAGTTCACTCGAATGTCATGGGCTACATCTCCTTCAGCCTATGTCAACTGACTTGCCTCTTTGGGATTATGATGGAAAATTTCTTTTACAAGTTACTAATTCAACTCCAATGGTTATTTGGATTGTACCATTGGGTTTATAATACCATAATACCCCTGGAATGGTTGCTATCTCTCTGAAGATGGACCTAGGCTCCCATTGACTTGACCTCTTCTGTCGGTGCCCTTAAGCTTACCTGAGCTTCTCTGTGGCACTAACTCCTTAAGAAATCCTTATTTTTCCCTAAATTTTTTTTTTACTGTCTCCATCATATATCATACATCAAAAATATATTTTTCATTTCCTCCTACTGAGCTCTGGCTCCCCAATCTAGGCCTCCAACTCCTATTGGCCCTAGGCTGCCTGAAACTTCCCTATCACTTCTTCGGCTCTAGAAGTATCCAAATGTCTCTAAAAATCCCTTAAATGGATTTGGAATGTCCAAAATAGTCATAATAGACTATTCACTTGCTGAAAAAGGCCTCTGGCTACTCTGGTTACGCCCCCAACACCTGGTGGCACCCTGTGGCTCTGGGCTCACTGAAAACTTCTTTGAAGCATCAAAGCCTTCAGAAGTCTTCAAAATATCCTTAAAATCCCTCAGGTGTACTCATTCCAAGTACTCTATGAGGTCAACGATTTTGCACATAAATCGCAGTGTTGCATGATTCTGCCCACAAGTGCATTGGTAGGCCCTGATCATGCAGCATAGCTCCTGCAACACCCACAATTGTTTTGTTCTTCCTCTCCGCAACCCCATTCTGCTGTGGGTTATGAGGCACTATGAGTTCTCTTCAAATTCCTTCTTTGCTACAGATTTCTTTGAATTCGTTCAATATATATTCACCACCATTATCGCTTTGCAGAGCCTTCACTTGCTTCCCCAACTCTTTCTCCACCAATGCTTTAAACTCACAGAAATTTGAGAATGTTTGATCCTTCTTATGCATGAAGAAGATCCAACATCTACGAGAGTGGTCATCAACAAAAATAACATAATACATGTTTTTTTTTGTTGAAGCAACCAAGAATGGCCCACACACATCTGTGTAAACTCTCTCCAGGATCACCGAAGCACGATTCTCCTTTTCATGAAAGGTGGTCTTCAAAAACTTACCCATAGTACATCCCTTGCACTAATCTATCTGCACAAGTGTACCCTTGCAAAGTCTAGTAGAAATCTGCTGCAAAATTTTCAGGGCGCCATGGTGAAGATGGCCCAATCGCCTGTGCCATAATTCACCCTCATCCCATCTCACCACTTCTTATTCTTTTCCCACCATTGTAGCACAACCATCTACCTCCAACTTGTAGAGATTCTGGTATCAAATCCTTATCCTCTTGTTTTGACCCATTGTTTTATGTCGCAGGAAAGCTTTTCCATCACTGAAAATAACGTCATGACCTCTGTCCTCCAACATCGCGACTGAGACTAAGTTTTTCTTCAGAACTGGAACATGCATAACATATTTCAACAGAAATGTTTTACCTGACTCCCTCTCAAAGGTAATGGCACCAATGGCGGTCACACTATATCGTCCATCGTCGCCCATCTCTATATGCATTTGGAGATATTTCTCCTCCAAGTCACTGAAAAGCTCCTTATCTCCCGTCATGTGGAAGGAAGCACCATAATCAAGATACCACACCGATCCCATTCCGCTTGAAACCAAGCATGAGATCAAAGAGAAATCAAGTTCAAATTGTGAGGCAAGTGCCTCACCAGCTGTAGCTCCAACAACCCTCTTGTTCTTATTTTTCTATGGGCAGTTAGTGGCGAGATGCCCATATTCGTGACAGTGAAAACACTTCACTTTGGACAAATCCAGCTTCTTACCTTTAGCCTTAAATTTTGAATGGGATTTATTCCCTTTCCATTTCCTTGCTTTGGCAGCCAAAGCACAATCCTCTTCATCATCATGCTTTGATGAAGAGCCATCTCTGGTGTTCCGCCTGAACTCCTCCTACACTAGATCCGACCACAGTTGTTCCCAATCTAGTAGTTTTTCATGTACGTTGACAGAGTCTTGATAACTGTGCCAACTCTTAGGAAGTCCCAAGAGAACCAAACTCACCAAATCATCATCAACAACTGTGATTCCCACACTCCCCAGTTCATCCCGAAATTGGACAAACTTTGTGAGGTACTTAGGAATATTGTCACCCTTTTCCATTTTGATATTTCTGAGTTTATCCTTCAGCGCCAATTTCCTATGGTCGTTGTTGCTTTGGAAGAAATCTGTCAAAGCCTTCCAAATTGCAAATGGAGTGGCTTTCCCATGAAGGCTTGAAACAATATGGTCTCTCACACCTTCCAACGGAATCCTTCTCGTCTTTACTACTTTCTTTCGTCAGACTTCAAGTAATGAAGTATCCGTCGAAGTGGGCTTAGGAACATCACTGTCGATGAATTCCTTCAAGACATTATATTCAAGCACCGCCTCCATCTTGTCCTTCCATGCAATGTATTTCAAGACTCCCTCGAGTGCATACTCTAGCCGCAAACCATTGAAATCCATTTTGATGTTTACTCAACTGTCGCACCAAGAAATTCTTGCAGCAAATTCGAATTGTTTCCACCAACAAACTCAGCTATTGCTTCAATATTGCAATATTATTTGCTCTGATACCATGTATAAATTTTAATACAATTATGTATTTCTAGATTCTCCTGATCTAACAATTATATGCCATTGTTAAATACATAATCCTTCTACTTAAATCTTTGTGGAAATTTAATCGCCAATTGCAAACACATGAAGAAAGATCAGTCACACATAACACATATGTTTTTACCGGGAAATAATAAAGCTAAAAACCTCAATATCATATATTATGTATATATCATGGATCATGAAAGAATCTCATAAAAAAATCTAATCCAAGAGCTCTCAGTACAATATACAATCGTCTCACATTGTCATACAAAAATTGGCATAAACATGCACTAATTTACTACCTCTTAACAGCCTGCCTCCACTGAGAAATCCATGTTGATCACAATCCCTGAATGAATTCTATCTTTCCTCTCCTTGACTGCACAATCATCATTGGCATCTCCAATGTGTGTTTGGTTTCACTTGTGCACCCACTATAGTCACAACTGATAGTCAAACTGTCATTTTCACCTATCTCTCAACAGGGTCTCCACTCGATTTGACATGCATGTAGTTAATAATAGTAAATCTTTATTTGCATGTGATATTACTCCATGTTAATTAATTTAATATTTAATTCACTGATCTATCACTAGTGTATCTTAAGTTACAACTAGTTACAACTAGCACAACTGAGTTTAACTCACTTAACTGAGTTAAACTACTTTACAACTCACATAACTACACATCCAACTTTGTTATAACTTTGTATCACTCAGTTACAATGAATTCCACTAGCATGTCCCACCAACCAACCTTTGAACTTGAAATTCCTTCAATTAACTAGTTTGCCACATCATTTAACTAAAATCAAGTTATTCAAGAGAATAGATTATTATTTATTGTCTAATTATTGTTAAGGGCTAACAATAATCGACATGCATTCTATTTTTAGACATGCATTCCATGAAACACTTTTGCACATGCATTCCAAAAATAGACGCCCATCCATCCATATAATTTTCTCAACCATCTATAAATAGATTACTGCTAAAACTAGACTTTGATTCAAATTCTAAAAATAGACATATCACCTAAAAATAACCTGTGGGCCCCACCTAGTGTAGGTGCTTAATTTTCACTAGGATCATCATCTTGTTGAATCTCAACAAACTCTTGCAGACCCACAAAAAATTTACATGGTAGTTCAAGGGCCACATCGTGGCCTCGAGGCTGGCCATGTGGCACCTTCTGATTGGTCCACAAATCCATATGCCAATAATAATTGAACACTTGTCAACCTGTAATTCGCTCGAGAGGAATATTCTAAGGAATATTCTAGGAATATTCCCTAGAATATTCTTCTTCTTTTTTTACTTTTCAAAAACCTAGTCAACCCTGGTCAAATGTTAAAAATTTTACTAGACTTTTCAAATGCGTTAACTTTATCATACAGTGTCGGTTTTTCGAACCGTTCGTGGCACTAGAATTAGGAAGACGGCATCTATCTGGTCACTCCGGTTCAAAACACTTTCAAAAACTTTGAAATTTGAGCTATCACTTAGGTCCTTGATCCAAATCTAATCACAAGTGGAGGTACAGATTCCCGCACTTCCAATGTAGTGGACCTAGGGTGATGTGCATATGATTTTTTTGTAGCCATGGTGGCACAAATAAAGTTCTCATGTAGTGAGATGTCAACATCTAGAGTGTCCCCAAAAACCATCCCAAAGTCAATTGAGCTACTACCAGTTGACATCCCAAGAAGATGTCAGGGATGATCATGGAGCTAGTAATCCTGTTAGGGGAGATAATGACACCAAGAGCTTCAGGATACCAAAAAGTACCAGCCCTGAGAGATAAAACCGTGATGATACAGAATGGTATGCCACCAATAGGGTAATCCCTAGAAGAAGTCAATGCGCAACCACCAAAAATAACAAAAAGAATGTATAAAAATACCAAAGTGCAAGATTTAGGACATAACATAGAATGATGTGATCATTAGAAAGAGCGGTAGATAAAGAAGAATTTATGGGATCCACAATCATTTTAACTACTCTGCAATGCCCGAAGGCCGGCCCCGTAGTCAAGAAGATCTAGACGTGGAGATATCCCAACTACCACCACCCCACTTAATGCATCCAAATCCACCGTCAAGATCCAAACAATTACCAAAAATTTGGAATAGAAACTCCCTAACAGTAAGAGTTTGAATCCAAAACCACCCCGGATTCAAGAACTGATCAACCCAAGATTGATTGAGGCTGCCCACCAATTCTAAAATGGGATTTCCATGAATAACCACACATTGATTGCCTGCCCGATCAACACAAATCCTACAACATTTATTGAAAACAACAGAAACACCACCAACCTTTCAACACCCACCAAAATCGTCTGATACAAAAACTGATGCTTCCACATGGTCGAGAAACAATGAATGAATCCAACCACTTACACCATAAAAATGGAAGTTTATATGATCGATTCTCCAACCCTTCCTCAATGTTTACACCATCAATATCACGCGTAAAGAACTTCCACCACCCAAGCATTAGGCCTAACCGTTTGAAATTAGATATATCTATATGAAGTGAAGCAAGTAGATTTGGTAGAGAATGTATGTTGCAATCCAAAAAAGCACCAGAATTTGGAAAACCACACGGGACACTTTTTGGGTTAAAAAAATTCATATATATATATATATATATATATATATATATATATATATATATATATATAAAAACTATGTACGATCAAAACACCCTACTCAAGCCCTCCCCTATAAGCTCTTTGATTGAGATGGATTGTAATTGATTTGATATTAACATGGGCATATATCAAAGTAGCCATGGATTGAGATGGATTGTAATTGATGTGATATTAACATGGGCATATATTAAAGTAGCCATTGAAATCATTCAATATGGTGGGGAATTTTTAGGGAAAATATATTTTATGGAAGAAACCAAAGGGCGAGCTAGTGAATTGATGTGTCCAACTAGAATTGTCATGGGAACGACATGATGAAACTAATTGTCATGGGAAAGTAATTTAAATACATTTCGTAAATTCTTAAAATTTAATGTTTCATACATTTTACTTATATTTACAATTTATAAAATAATACAACTTGTTATTTATTTCTTATTACATGAATAAATAAATAACAAAAATATTTCTTGGAAAAATAACTTCAAAGAAGATTTATGTAGATTTCATATTAGCCTTGGTAAAACTAAAGAATAGAGCAAATCAGTGATAACGATCAAAATATACCATGCCATGTTACATTTAAATGCAATAAACAACTTTTACCATCATTAGATGAACCACATTAGATGGTTAGAAACGTCGACCAAATCATTATGATGTGATTAATCCTAAAGACATATATCTAAACTATGAATCACAAAAGGCTTAGATCTAACAACTTTTACAATTTTTAGGAATTTGGCTTCTGTGATCCATAACAGTGTATAAAATCTTTTGGTGAGAATCACATCAAAGAAAATTTTATCGACGCTTTTCGAACTAGCCAGTGTGATTCATCATCAAGACAAGATGAGAAATCTGATCAAGGAACCCATTTAAGTGGATAAGGAGAGCTCCAACTAGCCATTGTAAAATAATGACTAATTTGACTCAAGTAAGAAATATAATTAAAAATTATTTAATAGTTGACTTATTATTTATTTATTCATAATATTTATTTAATTTCTTATGAAATTTTTTATGTTATATAATTTAATATTTATATTATGAATATAATTTAATCTATTTATTATATAATTTAATATTTATATTTTGAATATAATTTAATATATTATTTTATTTTTTTTATTTTGAATATAATTTAATAAAAATTTTTTTTTAACTAAAATAATAATATTTATTTTTATAATAATTAAATTTTAATAATAATAATTATAATAATTAAATTTTATTTACTTTACTTCATAGGTTATTTTACTTAGTTAAATTATAATATAATATCTATGTAATTTAAAAAAAATAATAAATAAATAAGTAAGTAAATAATAATAATAATAATTAAAATTTATAAAAACAAAAAGGAAGAAAGAAACCAAGAGCCGGAGCGGAGGAAAAGACCCGAGGGAGAACCAAGGAAGAGAAACAACTAAGAGTGAAGGGAAGGAATCCAACATCTGTTAACACTCCACCCATCATCCCTGTTAAGGTTAACTAGTCTCTTTTCGATTTCTAAGGCTTCCCTTAGCTTGCGGTGGTGGAAATGGTCAATCCTCACAATAACCTCAGCATCTTCAATGCAAATGTGATGTTTAGTCTTTTCATCATGCTCCACTAGGGCAGAGGAGTGTGATCTACTATGCTTAAGGTCAGTGACATGTTCATGAATTCTTTGATTTCTTGAACGACCCATTTCACCAATGTAAGGTGCCCCACAGGAGCAAGGAATCAAGTAAACACCCTTACCATCCTTAGGGAAAATCGGGTCCTTAATCGATCTAAGCGAACTCTGAATGGTGTGGGAGGGCTTGAAGATTGAGGAAATATTATGTCTCTTCAGGACCCTAGCAATTTTATCAGTAGTAACTTGGATAAATGAAAGGTGAACTCCAGATAACCGATCACAAGGATATTTCTTAACCCTAGGACCTTTTTCAGCTTTTTGAAAAGCTCTGAGACATCGAATCTTGCTAACCATTCTTATTAAAAACTCTAGTGAGATGAGCTTTTTCACCTTCAAAGTGGTGTTCATCGAAGATTCTAAAGGCTCTAGTGGCTAGGGTACTGAGAACCCCAAGCTTATGAGCAGGGAAATGGTGAGAACTAGCATGTAAATACTACTCAATGTGTGTTTTCTTTCTAAAGACTTGATGAGAGAAAGAACCATCATCACTCCTATAAATAAGGACATCCAGAAAGCGTAGGCTACCATCCACTTCGAATTCCATTGTGAACTTAATGAAGTCAGATTGATTGTTAAGATGCTAGAAGAAAAGGTCCAATTTCTCTTTGCCATGGGGCCAAACCACACAAGTGTCATCAACAAACTTTTTCCAAAGCCTAGGTTAAAAACGTAGTTGAAAAAAAGAGGAGAAAAGAGCCCTAGATTCGAAGTCTTTCATGAACAGATTAGCCACCACAAAGGAAAAAAGAAAAAACTCAATCTTGTTTTTTATATAATATTTATTATATTACAAATAATATTTTTTATATTAAATAATTTAATTTTTCAAAATGATCTCACCCAATTTTCTATCTTTCGGTGTACCTAGCACCAAGGGCTAATTTAGCTATTACTTGTATATATTTATTTATCTAAATCTAAATCGTGCTACTAGAATGCTCTAGCTATTGAGTTTATTTATTGAAATTGGACGGAAAATTCGCATGTTTATTTTCATATGACGGTGAGGTAAAGAGTAAAACGGGAATATGCGCGGCCAGTGGCTTGAAAATTCAAGTCGGGTGGGCGAAATGGAAAGACGCGAAATATCTAAACTTAGATATTCGGATTTGCCAAACGATCTCCGAGCACTGCATCTCTAAATCTAGAAAGTCAAGCCATGGCGGCGGTCTATGATGTGCAATTGTCATGTCCATTAAATCAAAATTTGCAAATGGCCGTATAGCCGGGATGGATATTGTCAACAAATCGTGATTATAAGTCATGGATCACCCACCCCATCATTTTCTTCCACCAAAATTTTCCACACCTCCAACCAGAGAAGATAAACTATAATTCCGTGCTGCCTACGCTGGGTACCCTATATATATATATATATATATATATATATATATATATATATATATATATATATATATATACTCACAACAACTGCACAATCCGGGCATTAACATTATAAGCTCAATTGCAATTTCTTTTCTTGAAGTTATACTGTTTAAGCTGCTGCCCGTCCTTTGCAATGGGGCGAGGAATATTCGCAGCTTCCGTTTGGATCACAGCAACGGTAACTTTACTAGCGGTTAATCTCTCTCTGCGAGGTAACGTTCCGCTCCCGCAATATTCTACAATATCACTATACTCGTTTATTAGAAAATTGTTGTTGATTACTGTTATATATAGGGTAGAAATATTAATAAATTTTGATAACTGAAGTCCAAGTGCAGGTGTACAAGGTACGACAATGTCCGTGAAGAACCAGTGTTCATACACAGTTTGGGCGGCGGGCATTCCTGGTGGCGGGAAGCAATTAGGAAAGGGCGAAACGTGGAGTTTTGATGTTCCCGCGGGAACAAAAGGAGCCAGAATCTGGGGCCGTACCGGCTGCTCTTTTGACGCCGCCAGTGGTAACGGCAGCTGCACCACCGGTGACTGTGGCGGGTTGCTCAATTGTCAAGGCTATGGAAGCATCCCTGCAACCCTTTTTGAATATACTCAGGACCAGAATCAAGACTTGTTTGATATCTCTCTGGTCGATGGTTTCAATATCCCTCTCTCTGTAACTCCCTCAAACTCTGCGTGCACAGTAATAGGTTGCACCGCCGACATAAACGCCGTGTGCCCTGCAGAATTGAAAGTGACCGATGGATGCAAGAGTGCCTGTGCCCAGTTCAATACCCCTCAATACTGCTGCACAGGCGACTATGCAAACTACTGCCCTCCCAATAAGTATTCCCAATTTTTCAAAGGGCAGTGCCCACATGCCTATCTGGGCTATAGCAATGACGATGGCGCTAGCGACTTGACCTGCCCTTCTGGAGCTAATTACACCGTTGTCTTCTGCGGTTAATATAATTAGGATGTTTACATAATATCGGCCACTACAGGCTTTGTTTTCTGAAAATAAAATGAATGATTTTGAGATCCGAGCATCGAATTTGTCTCCCACATGGTGAATGATATATTGTTCATTATACCATTTTTCAATAAATAAAATGTTATACTCTAAAAACTATAATTGATTCTAAAATGGTTGAACGTTTAGAATAATTAAAATGTTAGATTCTAAAAACTATAATTGATTCTAAAATGGTTGAACGTTTAGACTATCACTGAATACTTATTATTATTAGTCCCTGTCCCTTCTGGGCTGCCGGGACTATTGAAATGGTCCATGAACTTTTATTAAGTCATGTTGAGGAACCGGAGTTTATAAGTCGAATTTAACTCAATATATCTAATTTTTAGTCTCCGAAGCACCTTTCACATATCAATTTGGAGGTTTTATTTGGCCTCATATCTAGGCAAGATGTTATGAAATTTAGGTGAAATTTAGGTTAAATGCCAAATAATATAGAGTTTTACTTTACAGTAGGAAATGCTCACATTATTTAGTGGTCATTTTATGTTTATGTTTTAAGAGCATATTTTTTTTTCTATTTGCAAGGGTGCAGAGGGGTTTACAAAATAGCTGACACGTTTTTAAACGCTTTGCATGCATTACCGCTTGTCTTCACTTTACAGGCAATACCATATGTTTAAAAGAGGTTTCGTTTGTGAGCAGTGCTAGATTTTCTCTCTCTAACTATTCCCCTGAGCTCTAGCGAAGAAGCTCCTGCCTCCATTCAAAGAAATAGGCACTCTTACATTGTAGTTGAACTACATGCTAAGAGTAGCAATTCACTCACTGGTGGGTCAAAAACTAGGTGCGATCCTTGTGTCTTTTAGGTCTTATCCTTGTATCTTTGTTGCTATGTCTGGTGTGGTTCCCAATTGTATGGTCCATATATTATGAGGTTATTTGGTTGCAGTTGGTCTAAAACTGTGGGTGATCAATGTTGAACCAAACCTGGTACAGAAGCAGGAGATGAGACTGAACCTTTGCTTGTTGAAGCATAAGCCCAACATCTGTTCCGGAAAAACTTGGTTGTCCCATAAGGGGTTATGATATCCCTGCAAACTCTTGACATCCCTTTTTAGAAAACTATCAAAGTAGCTCTATCATTTTTTAAAAGATAAATATTTCTTACATTGTTTCTAAATCCTTAAAAATATTTCCTACATTGTTTCTAAATCCTCTTTAGAAAGTTATCAAAGCAACTCAATCACTTTTTCTGAATAAAATATTTCTTGCATTAAACTATTACCAAGCCTTGAAAGATATCATGCTAAGAGAATTTAATTTTTGAGTCTTATCTTGAAAACATAAGCTAAAACAATCAACTGCCGAAGAGTGGAATTTCCTGCGTTTTTCATGGAGACATTCAATAAAGAGGTTACATAGCCATATCCTAATCAGGAATCTAAGGGCAGACTTAAGGGCTTGCTTATGAGCTTTCCTTATGATATGCCGTTAGGAAACTTGTCTCTAGCATATCCACTAAAAAAATACAAAATAACTTAAAAAATTTAGAGTCTTTGGCACCTTAAATCTTAATTTTTCTTATACGAACTGTCATTTCTATTCCCTAACATTTAACTTATTTTGGTTGTTGTCATTTCTCTTTTGCAGTAGATTGAGGGAATGCTATTTATTTTGGTTGTCCCTTATCATTTTGGTAAACTCTATTACCATTGTGAAACTTCTGCAAATATTATAAACTCTATTGCCATTGTGAAACTTCTGTAAATATTATAAACTCTACTATCATTGTGAAACTTCTGCAAATATTATCAACAATCTGTGATCTCATTGTTAGTGTATCTAGAATCCATAGTTTTGGCCATACTTTCATTTTTTAGTTTCCACAAATAAAAGAATATGTCTTTTAACTCAGATGCAATGGAAAGAAATATCCTTACTGTTTTCATTCTTGCTACAGGAGCAAAAGTCTCACCATAGTCAATGCCTTCTTGTTGTACATATCTTTGTGCAACCAAATGTGCTTTATGTTTTGAAATGCTGCCATCCATATTAAATTTAAGTTTGTAAATCCACTTTACACCAATAGTGGAAGATCAACTAACACCCATGTGTCATTTTTTTGTATTTGTGCAATCTCATCTTCCATGGCTTGCATCCATAACTCATTAGAACAAGCTTCATTAAAACTGAAAGGTTCGACATGTGCAGAAGAAAGAAGAGCAAAATTATGATCGACATACCTAGAAATCTCATATATTTCCTTTAAACTTTTTGTTTTTCTAGGAGGACTGAATGGAGATATTGCTTGGCTCTCATCATGAGTTCTTATTGTTGGAGAGGATTAATATACCATCAATGGAGAACTCCGTGAAGGTGAGCCCATATATCTTTCTGTAGAGGGTTGCAAAGACTCATTATTATCAAAAATTAAGCCTTCAATATGTGGATTCATCACTTTCACTTCTTCTTCATTTTTGAAATAAACTTCCCCTTCATCAAAGATCACATCTCTACTAACATAAAGATTATTGGTAAGTGGATCATGACATCTATAAGCCTTACTTTCTTCTGAATATCTAGTGAAAACACATTTTACAGATTTTCTATTTAAATTCTGCCTGTGTTGACTAGGAATATAAACAAAGCATGTAGACCTGAATATTTTAAAATGAGACACATTAGGCTTTTTATAAAACCAAGCTTCATAAGGAGTAGAATCTTTTACCATCTTCGTAGAACTTCTGTTGAGAATATATATGGCTTAATGGACTGCATCTGCCTAATACATATTTGTCAAACACATTTCTCTCAACGTACATTTGGCCATTTCTACCATTGTTCTGTTTTTCATCTCTTATACTCCATTTTGTTGAGGAGTGTAAGCATTAGTTAACTCCTTCTTAATGCCATGTGAGCTGTAAAATTCCTTGAATTCATTGGAGGTGAATTCTCCATCTCGATCAGTTCTCAGGATTTTCAAATAATATTCTAACTCCTTCTCAACGAACTTTAAACTTTTGAAAACAACTAAAAGCTTGAGATTTCTGACTTATGAAATAAACCAAACACATTCTTGAATAATCATCTACAAATAGAAGAAAATACTTGTTGTTTCCAAGTGAAAAGGTTTGCATAGGGCCACAAATATATGAATGTACTAAATCCAATGGCTCATATGATCTAAACTTGTAATGAGGAAAACTTGATCTTTGTTGCTTCCCCTATGGCACAACCTTCACATATCTTATTATTGGACTCTATGGAAGAATGTAAACCTCTTACTAATCTCTTGTTTTGCATACGGGATAGAGATCCAAAATTAAGGTGTCCAATCCTTTTGTGCCAAAGCCAAGAATCATCAACTAAGGCCTTCAATAAAACTACATTTGATTCCATTTTTAACAAAAAAACCCTATTATTAGTCATGGGAACTTCAGCAACAAGGGCATTGTTGTAAAAAATCTTACAACACTTTCCTTCAAAAACAGTCTTGTAATTGTTAGAATTCAATTGCTCTATGCTAATCAATTTTTGCCTTAAGTTTGGAACAAACAAGGTATTTTGAACATACATTTTTTTTCCATTCTTAACTCTTATGGCAATAGTAACTTTTCCCATTAAATCTCCTTCATTATCATTGCCAAAACTAACTGTTCCTTTCACATTCTCATCTAGATTATTTCCAGTCATATGATTTGAACAACCATTATCCAAGTACTATGTAAAATCATCACAAGCTTCAAGTTTGTTCCTCGTGAGAAATCAAGTTTGAGAATTTTCACCTTCTTCCTTACTTAAATTTGCTTGAGAGGTGTCTCTTTTCTTTTGAAAACAATAGCTTTCAAGGTGACCATCTTTATTACAATAGGTGCAGTGAAAATGACCTCTGTCAAAACTGTTGCTTCTTCCTCTATCTCGGCCACCTCTACCTCTAACTCTTCCACGACCTCTGCCACCTCTATATGATGATGTAGGAGCATCATTTCTGACAGTGGAATATTGTTTCTTCTTATCATCTACCTTCAACTTGCTTTGGAAGGCTTGATCCAAAAATTCCTCATTCTTTTTCAACTTGTCTTCATGTACTTGAAGGCTTCCAAACATATCAGCAAGGGTTGGCTGTGTTAAATCCCTTGATTCTTCTATAGCAATAGTGATAGGATCAAACTTCTTAGGAATACTTCTTAAAACTTTTTCTACAATCCTTCTATCTTCGAGAGTTTCACCATGAGCATGAATAGCATTAACAATATTTTGAACTCTAGTAATAAAACATTCAACACTTTCATTTTATTTCATAGAAAGAGACTCGAAATATCTTCTCAGCATTTGAAGTTTAACAAATTTTACCTTTACAGAGCCCTTGTATACCTTCTCAAAGGTTTCCCAAGCCTCAGGGGACATTCCACATTCTACAATCTTTGGAAAGCTTGAAATATCAACTCATGTTTGAAGAATAAACAGAGCCAATTTTGTCTTTTGATCAACTAATAATGCATTATAAGTAGCTTAATCAGTTGGCCCTGTGTAACCTGCAGAAACAAGCATCCATAAATCTTGTGAGATGAGAAAATTTCTTATCTTCACACTCCAATACTCATAATTTTCCCCACATAAAAGAGGAATCTGGTACTAGGATGAACTGTTATTTTTGGTCATTGTCTCCTTTTGGCTGCAAACAACCACAAACCTAGCTCCGATACCAAATGAAGAATCTGAAAAAATAGATTTAAGTGCTCACTGAGGAGCCATGCCCAGAAAATACAGATTCAAAATAAACTCTGTATGAAAATCTGATCAGTGATTTTCAGTTATAGCTTATGAGAAACAAAAGTAAAAATCAGATATCAAATTTAGGAAATCACTGTCACAACATTTTATTCCAAACAGTAAAAAAAAGGGTACAAAGTACCTCTATTACAAAACAGTGAAACAGAATATGCTTTATTTTCACACATAAAATTTCATACTAGTCTCTGTTACAGTGCACAAATAAATAAATAAAACTATCACTAACAAAACTCACTAACACAGATTACAATAAATAGGAATTACATTCCCTATAAATAGAGTTTGATGGGAAACGAATGCAAATTAAACGTGGAGATTTAAGAGGATAAACATGGAAATTTCAGAATAGAAAATGGTAGGGACGGTTATTCAAAGAAGAGGCCCCTCCAACTGTCACAGGCATGCCAAAAACTCGGGCATTAGTTTGTTCATTTTGTAAGCCAAAACACCTACAAATTACTTCAATTGAGATAACTAGTAGCCATCCAATTTTTTCTGGGTTATTGACAACTAATTATGGACAGTTTTCAAAGTTTACTGTATAATTTCTTACCGAAAGAAACCACTGAGAAAGTCACTGGAATTCCAAAGGAATGACTGAGACCGTCACTAAAATCATGAACAGTGATTTCCTTCCATATTGGTCTAAGAGATCCCCATGACCGGTGTCACCAACATTGTTCCAATGTTGTTTATCTATTACAAGCCAAAAAAAATCATTTTATAATGGATTCCAATACATATCTGATAAATAGCTTGGTTTTTCTACATAGATCCATCAACGACATGAGAGACGAGCTCGACTTCTTGTTCAAACAAAGCTGAGTAAAAGGTCGACGCTCTTTTTTTCATGGAAGTGGCATCACGGGACAAAAAATTTCGAGGCATGCAAAATTTTCATTTTCTCTCACCACTTGGTGTACTACTTGTTGTCTTTGTCAGAGGGTTATGAAGACAAGTTTCATTTTCCTGTTGGAAATTACTCCTAGCCACCGCCTTGAATAAACTAGCAGCAACCATACATCAGTTAAATGTATTTTATGGGTGGCGAATGGAGTTTGTAGAGAAGGACAAACCCCATGCTTAGTAAATCCACAACCTTACTTACTTCACACATTTTTGTAATGTTCATAAAATTGTACCCGGCCGTCACTCTGCGGTAAATTCCCTTCCCTCCATATCACCTACCTCTTGCCCGCATTACGCACTTCGCAAACTCTTAGCCTTTCCTCTTAACGTTTTTCCGCAATACTATTACTCCGCCGATGCGATATTGGTGGGACCCATCCAACCTTAACGCATTACCGAATCCAAAAAAAAACCTTTGTATTTCATGTTTTCCTTAACCGCGCCTTTTCTCACTTGCCACCGTTTAGCGCGTCGCACTTCGCGCTTTGAAAACATTAGCCCTTACCTTTTTTTGCTCCATTCCAAAACTTGCGATGGTGTGATGCAACATCGTCATCGCACAATATCGAAATAGACGATCATTATGTTTAAGTCTTAACACTTCGCACTTATTTGTTTTAATTTGTGATGTGATAATGCCATCGCATATTGCAATCACAAGTGTTTATGTTTTATTGTTACTGCGCTAGGTTAAAAATTGTGTACCGTGAAAAGTTACATGTTGCAACCTGCGCACATCACATTGCGCAAGCTCAAGTGGATAACTCCCAAGTTAAATATTATCACCGTTGAAATATGATATGTGATGTGGGCGCGGATGCGATATGGTTGCAAAGCCAAAACTTGAAGGATTTCAAGTGCGATGTACAAGGCTTTGTGTGTTGTTTTTATGATGAAAATATTAACACGGCAGAAGGACATTTTTGCAGCTACTTGTCAGTTCGAAGCATTGAATTGGAATTTAATTTTTAGCTTCGCCAATTTGTATTAATCGGATGTATTTCATATGTTTTTGTAAGGAGAAGAAGTTGTTGAAGCAAAAGAATGAAATAGAAAATTTCTCTGGGTTTTGTCTCTGTGTGTGTGGCTCTATAAATTTTTTGAGAAACTGTGTTATCCTTGTTTAATTTTAATTTTCGCATTCTGTGTAAATTGTGTATTGAGGGAAAAGAATTTCCCATGTTATTTTGAGCTTCTCGTTTTATTTTCCAACATGGTATCACAACATACCAGACCTTTCAACATGGTATTAGAGCATTCCATCACAATTTACAACATGGTATCAGAGCGGGTTTAATCTCTCAGTAAAAGAAAGTGTTCTTTACTGAAGAGCTAAAAGCTTATTTTGAGAAGCGGATTCTCTAGCAGTGAGAAGGTTTTTTGTTTACACAGTGAAAATAGCAGCAACAAGCACAAGCTTTACTAATCCACAAACACCACAGTTTAATGGAAAAAATTACAAGTATTGGGCTATTACAATGAAGGCCATGTTCTCCTCACAAGATATTTGGGAGCTGGTGGAGAATGGATTCTAAGAACCAGCAGATGCAACAACATACAATTCTTTTACACAAGCAGAAAGAGATTTTTTGATGGAAAATAAGAAGAAGGACTCCAAATCCCTCTTCTATATTTTTCAAGCAGTTCATGAAAGTATTTTCCCAAGGGTTGCAACAACAACGAAGTCCAAGAAAGCATGGGATACCCTCCAGATAGCCTACCAAGGCATGGGAAAGGTGAAGACAACAAAACTACAAATGTTGAGAAGATATTTTGAAACATTATTTATGAAAGAGTCTGAGAATATAGACTCATTCTTTACACATGTGATTGGGTTGGTTACCCAAATCAGGTCTCATGGTGAAACACTTGAAGAAAGGAGAATAGTTGAGAAAGTTTTAATAAGTCTGCCATTAAGGTTTGATGCCATAGTTGTGGCCATAAAAGAGACAAAGGATCTCTCATAGTCTTAGTGGATGAGCTTCATCCATCACTGATGTCTCATGAGCACAGACTGAATAGAGCAACAAACTCCTCATTGGAGCATGAATTCAAGACACAAGTGTCTTTTGGTCAAGGTAGAGGTCGAGGAAGAATCCCACACAGAGGTGGAAGAAGAATCCCTTCAAGCTCAAGTGGAAGGGGCAGCAATCAAAATCCAAATCAAGACTCAAGCCACAATCAAGCACAAGGTCATAGGTATGATAAATCTAAAGTTCAACTTCATTTTTGTAAGAAGTATGGTCATTATGCAAATGAATGTAGAAAGAAGAAATATGGCACAAGTAGCAAACCAAATGAAAATTTCATAAAGGAAAATCATAAACTTGATAGTTTTTTTTTAGCTTGTAATGTAGCACAAGAAAAACAAGGAGATGTATGGTTCTTAGATTCAGGGTGTAGCAACCACATGACTAGAAACATAGCAATGTTTTCCAATCTAGATGAAAATGTAAAATCTGATGTAACATTGTGGACTGATAGTAAGGTCTCTGTCATGGGAAAAGGAAGAGTAGACATACTAACAAAGAAGGGAGAGAATAAGTTCATGCCAGATGTTTATTATGTCCATTGTTTGAAACATAACCTCCTAAGCATTGGACAACTCATGCAAAAGGGCTACAATGTATTTTTTAAAGATGATGTGTGCACAATATTGGATAAGCCTCCAAGTAGATAGCTCATTGCAAAAGTTCATATGACAAAAAATAGAATGTTTCCTCTCAAGATAAGATCTGACTTGAAGGAAGAAGGTGTTATAGAAGTTTTCACACAAGAAATATTTCAATAAGAAGTCAAAGATGAGAATTGGTTATGGAATTTGAGATTTGGTCATCTCAACTTTGTAGGTTTGAATTTGTTGCATAGAAAAGGTATGGTGAAAGGATTGCCACTCATAGAAAAACTAGACAGCCTATGTGAAGGTTGCATCTTGGGCAAACAACACAAGAATCATTTCCAGTAGGAAATTCAATAAGGGAAAAAGCACCTTTAGAGATTGTCCACTCAGATTTATGTGGACCAATGAAAACACCATCATTTGGTGGCAGCCACTATATTTTGACATTCATAGATGAATACATAAGGAAGACATGGTTCTATTTTCTAAAACAGAAAAGTGAAGTGTTTGACTGCTTCTGCCACTACAAAGCTTTTATTGAGAAGCAAATTGGGCACTACATAAAAGTGTTGAGGACTGATAGAGGTGGCGAATATATCTCAAATTATTTCCTACGTTTTTGCAGGGAGCATGGAATTCACAAGCAGTTTACAACAAGGTATACACCTCAGAAAAGTGGTGTTGCAAAAAGAAAGAATAGGACCATCATGGAAATGGCAAGGATTATGTTGAAGGCAAAACATTTTCCAAATGATTATTGGGCTGAAGTTGTCTCTTGTGAAGCATATATCATTAATAGATGTCCAACCAAGAGTGTCATGAATAGAGTTCCTGAAGACGCATGGAGTGGAAGAAATCAATTTGTCACTCACATGAGAGTGTTCGGATGTGTGGCATATGCACATGTCCCAGATGAGTTGAGGAAAAATTGGGAAAGGGCGAAAAGTGGAGTTTTGATGTTCCCGCGGGAACAAAAGGAGCCAGAATCTGGGGCCGTACCGGCTGCTCTTTTGACGCCGCCAGTGGTAACGGCAACTACACCACCGGTGACTGTGGCGGGTTGCTCAATTGTCAAGGCTATGGAAGCATCCCTGCAACGCTTTTTGAATATGCTCTGAATCAGTACCAGAATCAAGACTTGTTTGATATCTCTCTGGTTGATGGCTTCAATATCCATCTCTCTGTAACTCCCTCAAAATTTGCGTGCACAGTAATAGGTTGCACTGCCGACATAAACGCCGTGTGCCCTGCAGAATCGAAAGTGACCGATGGATGCAAGAGTGCATGTGCCCAGTTCAATACCCCTCAATACTACTGCATAGGCGACTATGCAAACAACTGCCCTCCCACTAAGTATTCCCAATTTTTCAAAGGGCAGTGCCCACGTGCCTATCTAGGCTATAGCAATGACGATGGCGCTAGCGACCTTACTTGCCCTTCTGGAGCTAATTACACTGTTGTCTTCTGCGGTTAATATAATCAGGATGTTTACATAATATAGGCCACTACAGGCTTTGTTTTCTGAAAATAAACTGAATGATTTTGAGATCCGAGCATCCAATTTGTCTCCCACATGGTGAATGATATATTGTTCATTAAACCATTTTTCAATAAATAAAATGTTAAACTCTAAAAACTATAATTGATTCTAAGATGGTTGAACGTTTAGAATAATTAAAATGTTATATTCGAAAAACTATAATTGATTCTAAAATGGTTGAACGTTTAGACTATGACTGAATACTTATTATTATTAGTCCCTGTCCCTTCTGGGCTGCCGGGACTATTGAAATGGTCCATGAACTTTTTATTAATTCATGTTGAGGAACCAGAGTTTATAAGTCGAATTTACCTCAATATATCTAATTTTTAGTCCCCGAAGCACCTTTCTATTGACATATGAGTTTCATTTAGCGATTGTTTCAACCAATAGGCAATTTGGAGGTTTTATTTGGCCTCATCTCTAGGCAAGATGCTATGAAATTTAGGTTAAATGCCAAATAATATAGAGTTTTACTTTACAGTAAGTAATGCTCACATTATTTAGTGGTCATTTTATGTTTATGTTTTAAGAGAATATTTTTTTTTCTATTTGCAAGGGTGCAGAGGGGTTTACAAAATAGCTGACACGTTTTTAAATGCTTTGCATGCATTACCGGTTGTCTTCACTTTACATGCAATACCATATGTTTAAAAGAGGTTTCGTTTGTGAGCAGTGCTAGATTTTCTCTCTCTAACTATTCCCCTGAGCTCTAGCGAAGAAGCTCTTGCCTCCATTCAAAGAAATAGGCACTCTTACATTGTAGTTTAACTATATGCTAAGAGTAGCAATTCACTCACTGGTGGGTCAAAAACTAGGTGCGATCCTAGTGTCTTTTAGGTCTTATCCTTGTATCTTTGTTGCTATGTCTGGTGTGGTTCCCAATTGTACGGTCCATATATTATGAGGTTATTTGGTTGCAGTTGGTCTAAAATTGTGGGTGATCAATGTTGAACCGAACCTGGTACAGAAGCAGGAGATGAGACTGAACTTTTGCTTGTTGAAGCATAAGCCCAACATCTGTTCCGGAAAAACTTGGTCGTCCCATAAGGGGTTATGATATCCCTGCAAACTCTTGGCATCCATTTTTAGAAAACTATCAAAGTAGCTCTATCATTTTTTAAAAGATAAATATTTCTTACATTGTTTCTAAATCCTTAAAAATATTTCCTACATGGTTTCTAAATCGTCTTTAGAAAGTTATCAAAGCAACTCAATCATTTTTTCTTAAAAAAATATTTCTTGCATTAAACTATTACCAAGCCTTGAAAGATATCATGCTAAGAGAATTTAATTTTTGAGTCTTATCTTGAAAACATAAGCTAAAACAATCAACTGCCGAAGAGTGGAATTTCCTGCGTTTTTCATGGAGACATTCAATAAAGAGGTTACATAGCCATATCCTAATCAGGAATCTAAGGGTGGACTTAAGGGCTTGCTTATGAGCTTTCCTTATGATATGCCGTTAGGAAACTTGTCTCTGGTATATCCACTAAAAGATACAAAATAACTTTAAAAACTTAGAAATATAAAAAAACTTGAAAAATTTAGAGTCTTTGGCACCTTAAATCTTAATTTTTCTTATACGAACTGTCATTTCTATTCCCTAACATTCAACCTCTTTTTGTTGTTGTCATTTATCTTTTGCAGTAGATTGAGGGAATGTTATTTATTTTGATTGTCTCTTATCATTTTGGTAAACTCTATTACCATTGTGAAACTTCTGCAAATATTATAAACTCTATTTCCATTGTGAAACTTCTGTAAATATTTTAAACTCTACTATTATTGTGAAACTTCTGCAGATATTATCAACAATCCGTGATCTCATTGTTAGTGTATCTAGAATCCATAGTTTTGGCCATACTTTCATTTTTTAGTTTCCACAAATAAAAGAATATGTCTTTTCACTGAGATGCAATGGAAAGAAATATCCTTACTATTTTCATTCTTTCTTATTGTTTTCATTCTTGCTACAAGAGCAAAAGTTTCACCATAGTCAATGCCTTCTTGTTGTACATATATTTGTGCAACCAAACATGCTTTATGTTTTGAAATGCTGCCATCCATATTAAATTTAAGTTTGTAAATCCACTTTACACCAATAGTGGAAGATCAACTAACAACCATGTGTCATTTTTTTGTATTTGTGCAATCTCATAAATCTCATATATTTCCTTTAAAATTTTTGTTTTTCTACGAGGACTGAATGGAGATATTGCTTGGCTCTCATCATGAGTTCTTATTGTTGGAGAGGATGAAGATACCATCAATGGAGAACTCCGTGAAGGTGAGCCCATATATCTTGCTGTAGAGGGTTGCAAAGACTCATTATTATCAAAAATTAAGCCTTCAATATGTGGATTCATCACTTTCACTTCTTCTTCATTTTTGAAATAAACTTCCCCTTCATCAAAGATCACATCTATACTAACATAAAGATTATTGGTATGTAGATCATGACATCTTTAAGCCTTACTTTCTTCTAAATATCCAGTGAAAACACATCTTATAGATTTTCTATCTAAATTCTGCCTGTGTTGACTAGGAATATAAACAAAGCATGTAGACCCGAATATTTTAAAATGAGAAACATTAGGATTTTTATAAAACCAAGCTTCATAAGGAGTAGAATATTTTACCATCTTCGTAGAACTTCTGTTGATAATATATATGGCTTAATGGACTGCATCTGCCTAATACATATTTGGCAAACACATTTCTCTCAATGTACATTTGGCCATTTCTACCATTGTTCTGTTTTTCATCTCTTCTACTCCATTTTGTTGAGGAGTGTAATCATTAGCTAACTCCTTCTTAATGCCATGTGAGCTGCAAAATTCCTTGAATTTATTGGAGGTGAATTCTCCATCTCGATCAGTTCTCGGGATTTTCAAATAATATTCCGATTCCTTCTCAACGAACTTTAAACTTTTGAAAACAACTAAAAGCTTGAGATTTCTGACTTATGAAATAAACGAAATACATTCTTTAATAATCATCTACAAATAGAAGAAAATACTTGTTGTTTCCAAGTGAAAAGGTTTGCATAGGGCCACAAATATCTGAATGTACTAAATCCAATGGCTCATATGATCTAAAATTGTAATGAGGAAAACTTGCTCTTTGTTGCTTCCCCTATTGCACAACCTTCACATATCTTATTATTGGACTCTATGGAAGAATGTAAACCTCTTACTAATCTCTTGTTTTGCATACGGGATAGAGATCCAAAATTAAGGTGTCCAATCCTTTTGTGCCAAAGCCAAGAATCATCAACAAAGGCCTTCAATCAAACTACATTTGATTCCATTCTTAACAAAAACACCCTATTATTAGTCATGGGAACTTCAGCAACAAGGGCATTGTTGTAAAAAATATTGCAACACTTTCCTTCCAAAACAATCTTGTAATTGTTAGAATTCAATTGCCCTATGCTAATCAAGCCTTAATTTTGGAACAAACAAGGTATTTTGAACATACATATTTTTTCCATTCTTAACTCGTATGGCAATAGTAACTTTTCCCATTACATCTCCTTCATTATCATTGCCAAAACTAACTGTCCCTTTCACATTCTCATCTAGTCATATGATTTGAACAACCATTATCCAAGTACCATGTAAAATCATCACAAGCTTCAAGTTTGTTTCTCGTGAGAAATAAAGTTTGAGAATTTTCACCTTCTTCCTTACTTAAATTTGCTTGAGAGGTGTCTCTTTTCTTTTGAAAACAATAGCTTTCAAGGTGACCATCTTTATTACAATAGGTGCAGTGAAAATGACCTCTGTCAAAACTGTTGCTTCTTCCTCTACCTCGGCCACCTCTACCTGTAACTCTTCCACGACCTCTGCCACCTCTATATGATGATGTAGGAGCATCATTTCTGACAGTGGAAGATTGCTTCTTCTTATCATCTACCTTCAACTTGCTTTGGAAGGCTTGATCCAAAAATTCCTCATTCTTTTTCAACTTGTCTTCATGTACTTGAAGGCTTCCAAACATATAAGCAAGGGTTGGCTGTGTTAAATCCCTTGATTCTTCTATAGCAATAGTGATAGGATCAAACTTCTTAGGAATACTTCTTAAAAAAATTTCTACAATCCTTCTATCTTCGAGAGTTTCACCATGAGAATGAATAGCATTAACAATATTTTGAACTCTAGTAATAAAACATTCAACACTTTCATTTTCTTTCATAGAAAGTGACTCAAAATATCTTCTAAGCATTTGAATTTTAACAAATTTTACCTTTACAGAGCACTTGTATACCTTCTCCAAGGTTTCCCAAGCCTCATGGGACATTCCGCATTCTGCAATCTTTGGAAAGCTTGAAATATCAACTCATGTTTGAAGAATAAATAGAGCCTTAGCATCCCCTTTCCTATTCTCCTTCAATTTTGTCTTTTGATCACCTAATAATGCATTATTAGTAGCTTAATTAGTTGGCTCTATGTAACCTGCAGAAACAAGCATCCATAAATCTTGTGAGATGAGCAAAGTTCTTATCTTCACACTCCAATACTCATAATTTTCCCCACATAAAAGAGGAATCTGGTACTAGGATGAACTGTTATTTTTGGTCATTGTCTCCTTCTTTTGGTTGCAAACAACCACAAACCTAGCTCCGATACCAAATGAAGAATCTGAAAAATGGATTTAAGTGCTCACTGAGGAGTCACACCCAGAAAATACAGATTCAAAATAAAATCTGTATGAAAATCTGATCAGTGATTGTCAGTTATAGCTTATGAGAAACAAAAGTAAAAATCAGATATCAAATTCAGGAAATCACTGTCACAACATTTTATTCCAAACAACAAAAAAAGGGTACAAAGTACCTCTATTACAAAATAGTAAAACAAAGTATGCTCTGTTTTCACACACATAAAATTTCATACTAGTCTTTGTTACAGTGCACAAATAAAAAAAACTTATCACTAACAAAACTCACTAACACATATTACAATAAACATGAATTACATTCCCTATAAATAGATTTTGATGGGCAGCGAATGCAAATTAAACGTGGAGATTTAAGAGGATAAACGTGGCAATTTCAGAATATAAAATGGTAGGGACGGTTGTTCAAAGAAGAGGCCCCTCCAGCTGTCACAGGCATGTTGAAAAATCAGGCATTAGTTCGTTCATTTTGTAAGCCAAAACACCTACAAATTACTTCAGTTGAGACAACTAGTAGCCATCCAATTTTGTCTGGGTTATTGACAACTAACTATGAACAGTTTTCAAAGTTTACTATATAATTTCTTACCGAAAGAAACCACTGAGAAAGTCACTGGAATCCCAAAGGAATAAATGAGACCGTCACTGAAATCATGAGCAGTGATTTCTTTCCATATTGGTCTAAGAGATCCCCATGACCGGTGTCACCAAAATTGATCCAATGTTATTTATCTATTACAAGCCACAAAAAATCATTTTACAATAGATTCCAATACATATATGATAAATAGCTTGATTTTTCTACATAGATCCATCAACGACATGAGAGAAGAGCTCGGCTTCTTGTTCAAACAAAGCTGAGTAAAATATTGACGCCCTTTGTTTCATGGAAGTGGCATCACGAGACAAAAAATTTCGAGGCATGCAAAAGTTTCATTTTCTCTCACCACTTGATGTACCACTTGTTGTCTTTGTCAGAGGGTTATGAAGACAAGTTTCATTTTCCTGTTGGAAATTACTCCTAGCCACTGCCTTGAATAAACTGGCAGCAGCCATACATCAGTTAAATGTATTTTATAGGTAGCGAATGGAGTTTGTAGAGAAGGACAAACCCCATGCTTAGTAAATCCACAACCTTACTTACTTCATGCATTTTTTGTAATGTTCATAAAATTGTACCTGGCCGTCACTCTGCGGTAAATCCCCTTCCCTCCATATCACCTACCTCTTGTCTGCATTACGCACTTCGTAAACTCTTAGCCTTTCCTCTTAACGTTTTTCCGCAATACTATTACTCCGCTGATGCGATATTGGTGGGACCCATCCAACCTTAATGCATTACCGAATCCAAAAACAAACCTTTGTATTTCATGTTTTCCTTAACCACGCCTTTTCTCACTTGCCACCGTTTAGCATGTCAAACTTTGAGCTTTGAAAACATTAGCCCTTACCTTTTTGTGCTCCGTTCCAAAACTTGCGATGGTGTGATGCAACATCATCATTGCACAATATCACAATCAACGATCGTTATGTTTAAGTCTTAACACTTCGCACTTATTTGTTTTAAGTTGTGATGTGATAGTGCCATCGCATATTGCAATCACAAGTGTTTATGTTTTATTGTTACTTTGCCAAGTTAAAAATTGCGTAGCGCGAAATGTTACATGTTGCAATGTGTGCACATCACATTGTGCAAGCTCAAGTGGATAACGCCCAAGTTAAATATTATCACTGCCGAAATTTGATATGCGATGTGGGCGCGGATGCGATATGGTTGCAAAGCTGAAACCTGAAGGATTTCAAGTTCGACGTACAAGGCTTTTTGTGTTGTTTTTATGATGAAAATCCTAACACGGTAGAAGGACATTTTTTCAGCTACCTATTAGTTCGAAGCATTGAATTGGAATTTAATTTTTAGCTCCGCCAATTTGTATTAATCGAGATGTATTTCATATGTTTTTGTAAGGAGAAGAAGTTGTTGAAGCAGAAGAATGAAATAGAAATTTTCTCTGGTTTTTGTCTCTGTGTGTGTGGCTCTATAAATTCTTTGAGAAACTGTGTTGTCATTGTTTAATTTTAATTTTCGCATTCTGTGTAAACTGTGTATTGAGGGAAAATAATTTCCCATGTTCTTTTGAGCTTCTCATTTTATTTTCCAACATGGTATCACAACATACCAGAACTTTCAACATGGTATCAGAGCATTCCATCACAATTTATAGCATGGTATCAGAGCAGGTTTAATCTCTTAGTAAAAGAAAGTGTTCTTTACTGAAGAGCTGAAAGCTTGTTTTGAGAAGCGGATTCTCTAGTAGTGAGAAGGTTTTTTGTTGAATAATTCACAAATACCACGTTTAAAGGAAAAAATTACAACTATTGGGCTATTACAATGAAGGCCATGTTCTCCTCACAAGATATTTGGGAGCTGGTGGATAATGGATTCCAAGAACCAACAGATGCAGCAACATACAATTCTTTTACACAAGCAGAAAGAGATTTTTTGACGGAAAATAAGAAGAAGGACTCCAAATCCCTCTTCTATATTTTTCAAGCAGTTCATGAAAGTATTTTCCCAAGGGTTGCAACAACAACGAAGTCCAAGCAAGCATGGGATACCCTCCAGACAGCCTACCAAGGCATGGCAAAGTTGAAGACAGTAAAACTACAAATGTTGAGAAGAGATTTTGAAACATTATGTATGAAAGAGTCTGAGAATATAGACTGATTCTTTACACATGTGATTGGGTTGGTTACCCAAATCAAGTCTCATGGTGAGACACTTGAGGAAAGGAGAATAGTTGAGAAAGTTTTAAGAAGTCTGCCATCAAGGTTTGATGCCATAGTTGTGGCCATAGAAGAGACAAAGGATCTCTCATAGTTTTTAGTGGATGAGCTTCATGCATCACTGATGTCTCATGAGCACAGACTGAATAGAGCAACAAACTCCTCACTGGAGCATGAATTCAAGACACAAGTGTCTTTTGGTCAAGGTAGAGGTCGAGGAAGATCAAACTACTGAGGAAGAGGAAGAATCCCACACAGAGGTGGAAGAAGCATCTCTTCAAGCTCAAGTGGAAGGGGCAACAATCAAAATCCAAGTCAAGGCTCAAGCCAGAATCAAGCACAAGGTCAGAGGTATGATAAATCTCAAGTTCAATGTCATTTTTGTAAGAAGTATGGTCATTATGCAAATGAATGTAGAAAGAAGCAATATGACACAAGTAGAAAACCAAATGAAAATTTCGTAAAGGAAAATCATAACCTTGATAGTTTTTTTTTATCTTGTAATGTAGCATAAGAAAAACAAGGATATGTATGGTTGTTAGATTCAAGGTGTAGCAACCACATGACTGGAAACATAGAAATGTTTTCCAATCTACATGAAAATGTAAAATCTGATGTAACATTGTGGACTGATAGTAAGGTCTCTGTCATGGGAAAAGGAAGAGTAGACATACTAACAAAGAAGGGAGAGAATAAGTTCATGCTAGATGTTTATTATGTCCATGGTTTGAAACATAACCTCCTAAGCATTGGACAGCTCATGCAAAAGGGCTACAATGTATTTTTTAAAGATGATGTGTGCATAATCTTGGATAAGCCTCCAAGTAGACAGCTCATTGCAAAAGTTCATATGACAAAAAATAGAATGTTTCCTCTCAAGATAAGATCTGACTTGAAGGAAGAAGGTGTTATAGAAGTTTTCACACAAGAAATATTTCAATAAGATGTCAAAGATAGTAATTGGTTATGGCATTTGAGATTTGGTCATCTCAACTTTGTAGGTTTGAATTTGTTGCATAGAAAAGGTATGGTGAAAGCATTGCTACTCATAGAAAAACCAGACAGCCTATGTGAAGGTTTCATCTTGGGAAAACAACACAAGAATCATTTCCAGTAGGAAATTCAATAAGGGAAAAAGCACCTTTGAAGTGAAGTGTTTGACTGCTTCTGCCACTACAAAGCTCTTGTTGAGAAGCAAAGTGGGCACTACATAAAAGTGTTGAGGACTGATAGAGGTGGCGAATACATCTCAAATGATTTCCTATGTTTCTGCAGGGAGCATGTAATTCACAAGAAGTTTACAACAAGGTATACACCTCAGCAAAATGGTGTTGCAGAAAGAAAGAATAGGACCATCATGGAAGTGGCAAGGAGTATGTTGAAGGCAAAGCATTTGCCAAATGATCATTGGGCTGAAGTTGTCTCTTGTGAAGAAATATATATCATTAATAGATGTCCAACCAAGAGTGTCATGAATAGAGTTCCTGAAGAAGCATGGAGTGGAATAAATCAATTTTTCACTCACATGAGAGCGTTTAGATGTGTGGCATATGCACATGTCCCAGATGAGTTGAGGAAAAATTTGGATAGCAAGGGGGAGAAATGTGTATTTCTTGGATACAATGATGAATCCAAGGCATACAAGCTCTACAATCCATTAACCAAGAAGGTAATAATCAGCAGATATGTTCAGTTCATAGAAGAGGAAGCATGGGATGGAAGTTTAGAGAAGATAGTCAATGTGAAGACATGTATGTCACATGAAGACAAAGACGAATTGACTGCAGCAAGTAATTCCTCAACAATGGCTCCTCCTCCACCCACACAATCTGAACAAAGCACATCTCAAGAAAGCAATATGACAACATTGCGCAATCAAGTAAGTGCTTCTCCAAGCACACCGTAAAGATCCAGAACTCCATCTACTTCAAGCTCAACACCAAGCTCATCTTCAGCAAGTACAAGAAGACCAAAATTCATAAATTTAAGTGAAATTTATGAGCAAGAAGAAGTTGATAATAGTGTTGGTCTGAATTGTTTATTTTCGTTATATTGTCATGTAGATGACCCAATACATTTTGAATATGCAATCAAATAAGAGAAATGGGTTGAGGAAATGAATGAAAGGTAGTAGCAATAGAAAGGAATGACACATGGGAGTTAGTGGACCTTCCGCAAGGAAAATAAGTCATTGGAGTGAAATGGGTCTATAATACCAAGAGAAACATTGAAGGCAAGATAGAAAGGCACAAATAAAGGCTAGTTTTCAAAGGATACAAGCAGCAGCATGGAAGAGACTATGAGGAAACCTTTGTGCTGGTCGCAAGGATGGAGACAGTGTATACAGTGTTGTCAATAGCAACACAAAAAAAATTGAAAGTGTATCAAATGGACGTGAAGTTAGCATTCTTGAATGGTGTTGTACATATTCTCCCCTGCCCGTGACTTTTGCTCCGCTGTTGTATTCGAATCCATTTTCAACCTCTGCCGTGGCCTAAAATCTTATGACCCTGCTTGATGTTACCATCCCCGCCCGAAAATCTACTTTACAGTAGTTAAAAACCCAAATTTAAATAATCGGGCCGAGTCCCCGAAGAAGTCTAGCGCCCTCCTACTTCAGCTTCCATATGACCCGAGCCTGGAAACCTCAATTCAAAGCAAGAAGGGGCCTATTTTTTTGACGACCAGACGCAATGCTGGCCGTCCGATCTGACTCAAATCAACGGTGCGACAATCAACTCTACGGAGGGCCTGCGCGCAACAGACCTTTATGACCCGCCGATTTATTACCCTCTGATGCAAGCGTGGCCGTTGATCTTGTTCCGAGATCGAACGGTCCTAGGTCAATCGCGGTCCTGCCCTCAATCGCGATCGAAACTTCCAGAATGTGCCACCCCTGTCTCCCCGCTCCACCTTCCGATTCCGATTTCCGATTTGGGTCCCACCACCTATGGTCGTGTCATCATTATTCACAAATGTACGCTGTGTCCTTCCTCCACCATTCATATGTTCCGGTGACGTTTCATAGTTTATGAACCTCTGCCCCATTCATTTGCGGTCGCTCCACCGTTTTCTGCCTTGTCACCCTCCATTTCTTCATTATGTTCATGCGTTTCTTGTCACCCTGCATCATCTCAACGTTTCGCCTAGTCTGTATCACCGAGTCCATGGCCGCTGTCGCGTCCACACCTGAGTCAATTTTCTCTAATGTTTTGCGGGTTTTGCAGGTTTTGATACGACTTAGTCGACGCTTTAACTTGCCGCCTCCATTGCCAAGATTTGAAGCATACCAAAGGACATATCCTACCGGCGAAGTTAAGGAAAGAAGTCGAGGGTAGGTGGGAGAGGTGACCGCCATTAAAGAAGACATAGATATGGATTCTCAGAACACTCCAGATGCGTCCGCCTCGCATTAAAGATCCAGGATTCAAATCCATAGCCAAGGGCCGAGAGTACAGTACAGAAACGCAGATTATTTCAGATCTCTTACGGCAGCAGATTTTCCTTCAGCCGCGGGCGGCATATTGCATATATTTTATTATTCCTGTCTTGAATATGAAGAGATTTTTATCTTCCAGCATTTATTTCTTTAGACGGACTATTAGTTGTATTCATTTATAGTTAGTCATTCATAAGAGAAGGCGCGAATGTTTTCCGCCGTTTTGGTTCAAACTGAGTCATTAATTGTATCTCTTCTCCCTCCTCCTCTAGAAGTTTCTGTCTTCTCTATAAATACTGTACATTGTACAAGATTTTTTGAGGGGTTCCGGGATTGCCACAGATCGTGCAACATAGTACTTGTATACATTTCAAAATTCTTGTATGAAGTTTCGTAGCCCGTGTAGGGTCTCAAAGGATGAGTGGTTAGTCAGAAGAGTGATCTTGCACTTTCGTGTCTCACAAAGATGTAATTTCTCTCATGTGTTAATACATTATCTCATTTCAAGCAAATTGTCTTTCTTGTATCATGTTCTAGAATGCGAGTGGCTCACTAGTTTGCGTAAGTGATTCATCTTAAGTGGTGCCCTTTCTAGAATTAGTCAAGCGCTTTAAATAGGCCTAGTCATGATATACATCAAGCCTATGTTCATTCTTCCATATTTTCTTCGCTATATTAGTGGCTTAAGGATTCGTAAATCTATGCGCCCTTGTATGCCGCCTAATATCTCCTTATGTTTCCTCACTGCACTCACTTCCTGATATCTTATTTCTGTGATATATTATTTGAATCGGCCCTCTTTACAGTAAGCGGTCTCTTAACTGTATGATGCTTTCATGCTGAAGTTTTACATCATGTTCCTGCATTATTCTTATCCTTGTGTCAGCTTCTGAGAGAGATTGATCCCATTCAAAACTAATTTCCTTGTTTAAGAACAAGAGATAGTAAGCGAGTTCTTGGACTGACAACCCAAACTAAAAGGGCTCCTTGCTATATTAAGATGTCCTAGGCACTGGTCTATAGCAACTCTAGGCTGTCTCTAGGGGGGTGACAAAATCATCCACAACATCTTTCTGGCGCCGTTGCCGGGGACATGAATTCAATAATATCTGTTTCCCTGGGTTCGACATTTTATTTTCACTCTCTAATCAGGTGAGCACAGAGAGGTGAAGATTTGCAGACTTCTCACCTTAGCGACTCCACTGGTCTTTATTTGATAAATTATATTGGAAGCCCTGGCTTCCCGGAAGCCCCATTTGAGGTCGGATACCTCCCAGCCGAAAACACCCGTGTCTGACCTGGAGAAGATCATTCATAAGAGAGCTTGGAAAGAGAAGAAGTCAGTTCGTTCCGAAAACTCTGAATTTTCCATTGAAAATCACCCGCCCTCTTCTTCTCAAGAAGTTAGAACAGAAAAACCCGAGTTTTACTCAGAGACTCCACGTAGAGGAGATACCTGGATTGAAGGAGAATCTCATCCTGCTTTCGAGGCTGAAGAAATTAAAGAAGTCACAGAAGTAGTTGTTGTTAACCGTGAGTTATTCCCATCTGCACCTCAGGCTTCAGTGCAATATATTCCCATTGTTATTCATACTCCGCTTCCTCCCACTCCTCTCCCTTCATCTGTATCTCAAATTGTTGTGCGACCCCCGTCTCCCCCAATGGCCAATGTTCCTGCTTTTCTGTTAAATAAATATGCTCCTCTGGCCCTACCCCCAGTACTGCATGACATGCCACAAGATTACCTGAAGATCCTGCCGAGGTTTAATGGTGAGAATGATATTGATGCTCAGAAACATCTCGAGACCTTCTGCTCTTTCGCGGAGAACTTAAATGTTGAACATCTGGATGTGGTCCTGAGATTATTTGTACAATCCTTGGAAGTGGAGGCCAGAAAATGGTTTAAGACATTAGGGAATAATTCCGTGACCACCTGGGACCAAATGGAAAATGCTTTTCTCAGGAAATGGGGGGAAAAGAAAGATTATGGAATGTGCCTTACTGAATTTAATACCATAAAGAAGAAACAGAATGAAGGGGTATCAGAGTTCATCAAGAGATTTAATAAGTTATATCTGAGCCTACCTCCTGAAATGAAGCCACATGAGGCTGCTGCCAAGATAATTTTCATAGCAGCTTTTGACTCTGATTTTGGTTTCTCTCTGCGGGAAAGAATGCCTGTCACCCTGGATGATGCTCAGACAGATGCTTTAGAGTTGGAGGCAAATTTTGCTGCCACAGGGAAGTTAAAAGGGAAAATAGAACCGAAAACTAGAAGAAAAGGCAAAGAAGAGGTTTCTACCTCTAATCAAGAAAAGGATTCAGATAAAATGGACGAGATAAGCAAGATGATAAAGAAGATGGTCAAGCTAGAACTGGAAGCTAAGAATGCAGCTCCCAAGAGCTATTATAATGCCCCAAACAGAGGATATAATCCTCAGTTCAGAAAGCCTCCATTGCAAATATTGCCAAGGGAAGCGAAAGAACAACAAGATCAGGTATCTCATCCCTTGTACCTGGAAGGACCAGTAGATGAATCCGCTGGAGATGCAGCTTATAGACTAGAAGATTCAAATCTGGATTTTTCAAATAATGATGATATGGAGTGTCCCTTACAAGAAGAAGATGAAGAAGCAGAGATTGACCATTACTGCAAGCAATTTGCTGATTTCATGGAAGCCCAATTCAACGTCAAATATGATCTCAGATCCTCGAGGAAGAGGACCAGAACTCAGGAGCAAGAAGAAGAACCACCTCAGAAAGAGGTGTCTGCTCAGAAGGAATCAGCAGCAAAGAAGAACGCGGAAAGAGGTAAGAATCTTCTGAATACCCCCTTGCAGTCTAATGATCAGATTCCCTCCTCTTCTAAAATGGTTCGTCCTTCTAATGCTAAGCCAGTGTCAAAAGAAGTCAAGTCTTCAGTCGAAAATAAGGAGTCGAAAGAAGTAGTGATAGAAAAGCCCACATCTGCTTTCAATTTGCAAAAATAACTTGAGAAGATTAAGATTCCGGTCCCTCTGACTGAGTTGTTAAAACAACCTGCATATCAGTCTCAAGTTACCTCTTTCATTCTTCCTCCTGAATTACCAATTACACCTGATAGTTTAAATCTTCAAGAAGAGAGACCCATGGTAATCTTCGGCCCACATGTCGAGGAGATAGACCCTTCTACTCCTCCTTTTTATGTATCCCTAGTCATTCATGACCTGCTGTTACACAATTGTATGTTAGATTCTGGGGCTTCCCATAATCTTATGCCTTTGTCTGTCATGGAGCAACTAGGGCTGCAAATTACAAGACCATACAAAGATTTATATTCATTTGATTCAAAAAGGGTTAAGTGCTTGGGAATGATTAAAGATTTAGTGGTCAATTTGGCCCAAATCCCAGCAAAAAGTGTGGTCATGGACATTGTGGTTGCCGATATCCCAGCTCGCTTTGGCATGCTGCTGTCAAGGTCCTGGGGTACAAAGATTGGAGGGTCAATTAAATTGGATTTAACATATGCTACTGTCCCAGTATTTGGAGGACAAGAAAGGAGATTGTACAGAGAAACTAGATTTGTCAAGATGGTAACTAAGGCTGACTGCTCAGATAATTCCCCATTTTATAACAAAGAGGGAGACTTTTCATGTTTAATGTTGGAAGAAAGTCAGGATTATGCACATGAGCCCCTTTTTGGCCAGATTCAAGCTGAGCAGCCTAAAGAGGATCAGGAATCAGATATTTGGACTTTGCATTTTGATGGAGCCAATTCCAGGGAAGGTAATGGCGCTGGGGTATTATTGATTTCCCCAGCAGGAAAATGGGTGCCACTGTCTTTTAAGCTGGAGTATGAAGCTACAAACAATGTAGCTGAATATGAAGCACTATTATTAGGACTCCAGACAGCCAAGAGTATGGGCATCCAATGTTTAAAAGTGTTTGGAGACTCTGAGCTGGTGGTAAGGCAGATTAAAAATGAATGCCAAACCAAGCATCCACGGCTCAGAGCGTATAGAAATGAAGCATGGGACATGATAGAAAATTTCTTCTCAGCATTTAACATACAGTTCATGCCCCGGGAGCAAAACAGAATAGCAGATTCTCTCGCTGTAGCTGCCAGTACCTTTCGGCCTTCTCAGAACCCGCTTCTAAGATATGAAGTGGAGGTACGGTACAGACCATCCATTCCAGATAATATAAAGCATTGGCAGGTATTCGAAGATGATGAACAATTGAAAAGATTTATGGAGACTGTGGGAGAATTCTCCAATATGGAGATTGATGATAATGAGGAGGAAGAAACTGGAAATGTTGCTGAGGACAGATGGGAAGAAAGAATAGCAGGTAGTAAAGTGCTGCAGCTGAAAGGTAATGTAATACCTAGAGGGTTGGTACCCCTAGAAAGAATATTCAATAAAGATGATGTTCCCATGCAACCAAATAAAATAATAGAAGAAGATCAAGTAGGAGATTTGAATCTGGGTACTTCCACTGACCCCAAAATTGTTAAATTATCTAAAAGAGTCTCAGAGGAATACAAAGAAAAATATTTGAAATTATTTCAATCTTATAAAGATGTTTTTGCTTGGTCCTATGAGGACCTTAAAACTTTTGATGTAAATATTATACAGCATAAGATTCCACTGAGGGAAGATGCAAAGCCATACAAGCAGAAGCTCAGACAGATAAACCCCTTGCTGCTTCCCTCAATTGAAAGAGAAATTAAAAAATTGTTGAAGGCCAAGATAATTGTACCATTAAGATACTCCGAGTGGGTAGCAAATCTTGTTCCTGTTAGGAAGAAGAATGGAGAAATAAGGCTGTGTGTAGACTTCAGGAATTTGAACAGAGTATCTCTCAAAGATAACTATCCACTGCCTAAGATGGATCATATCCTGCAGAAAGTAGTTGGTGCATCCAGAATGTCAATGATGGATGGATTTTCGGGCTACAATCAGGTGGCTGTATTTCCAGAAGACCAGAAGAAAACTGCATTTACTACGCCATGGGGAACCTTTATGTATGCAAGGATGCCATTCGGATTAATCAATGCAGGAGCTACTTTTCAGAGGGCAATGGACATAGCCTTCGTCGGAGAACAGGACAAGTTCTTGGTGGTGTATCTTGATGATATCACAGTGTTCTCAAAGAATGATGATGAGCATATTGAGCATTTAAGAAGAACTTTTGAAAAATGCAGAAGGTATGGCCTTTCTCTTAACCCCCAAAAATCTTTGTTTGCATTAGATGAAGGAAAACTCTTAGGGCATATCGTGACTAAAGATGGTGTGAAAATCGATCCTAAGAGAGTTGAAGTGATAAATAGCATTCCTTTGCCAAGAAATAAGAAAGAAGTACAGGTGTTTTTAGGAGGGATTAATTTTTTGAGAAGGTTTATTCCTAACTACGTCGAGATAGTTAGGCACATAACCAATATGTTGAAAAAGGAAAATGAAGTAAAATGGTCCCAGGAGTCGAGAGATGCATTCACAAGGATAAAGCGGGCATTCGCTGAAGCTCCTGTGCTAGCAGGGCCAGATTACAAAAGACCATTTATGATTTTCTCATTTGTTTCACCTCATACCATTGCTGGAGTGTTATTACAGAAAAATGAAGAAGGATACGAACAACCCATAGCTTTCTTCAGTCAAGTACTTTATGATGCTGAATTGAAATATAATATACTGGAAAAGCAGGCATATGCCTTGGTAAAGTCCCTTAAAGCTTTCAGAGTCTATATTTTGCAATCTCACATCACAGCCTATGTCCCTACAGCAGCAGTCAAAGACATTCTGGTTCAAGGAGACAACGAAGGTAGAAGGGGAAGATGGATTGCCAAAATCCAAGAGTATGATTTGGATATAAGGCCTACTAAATTGGTGAAAGGACAGGGACTCGCCAAGATGTTATCTGAATCAAATCATCAAGCTTTGGGCATTAATCTGTCTGTGATAGCAAATGAAGAATCAGAAAAAGAAGAAGAGCAGCTTGGACTAGAGATGGCTACTCAAAAGATACATGTGGAATATCTGACTAGTCCTTGGTATAAGCAAATAGTTGAATACCTGTTAACACTTAGCTGTCCTCTAGGATGTGACAAGGTGAAATACAGAGCTGTAAGGATGAAATCTCAGAAATATGCAATTGCCAATGGACAGCTCTATTGGAGAGACCCTCTAGGCATATTGCTTTTATGCCTCACAGAAAATGAAGTGAAAAACGTAATGACCGAATTTCATGAAGGGATATGTGGAGGACATTACATTTGGAGGGATACAACTCATAAAATCTTGAAGGCTAGTTTTTACTGGCCGAAATTGTATTCAGATACTTTTGCTTGGGTCAGATCGTGTGACAAATGCCAAAGGTTTGCGGAAAGGCAGAAATTAGCAGCATTTCCCTTGATCCCTATTCACGTAAATGAACCATTTCAGAAATGGGGATTGGATTTTATAGGTGAGATACATCCCACATCAAGTGGCCAACATAAATGGATATTGACAGCCACAGAATATTTCACGAAATGGGTGGAAGCCATACCTACCAGAAGGGCTACAGATGCTGTAATAATGAATTTTATAGAAGATAATATCATATCTAGGTTTGGCTGCCCTGCAAGAATTGTAACTGACAATGCACAGGCTTTCAAGTCTGTCAGGTTCGTGAAATTCTGCCAAAGATACAACATCATTCTCACGCATTCTACAGCATATTATCCATAGGTAAATGGTCTAGCAGAGTCATCCAATAAAACCCTGGTGAGAGCCCTGAAGAAGACAATAGTTGAAAATCAGAAAAACTGGGACTCTAAATTAAAGTTTGCTCTATGGGCAAACATGATAACCAGCAAAAGAGCAACAGGGAAGTCACCCTATGAGCTGGTATATGGACGCGCTGCAGTGTTTCATTTGCAATTAGCATTGCCAGTGGCACGTTTCATGCAGGAGAACCAGGAAGAACCCGATGGCATGATCCAAAGAATTAATCAGCTGGTAGAATTGGAGGAAACAAGGAACCAGGTAGATCAGAGATTGATAGAATACCAAGAAAAAATGAAAAATATCTTCGATCAGCGCGCAAAGGATAGGAATTTTCAAGTTGGAGACCTGGTTCTTAGATGGGATGTTCGCAGAGCAGAAAAGGGCAAGCATGCAAAATTTGATTCATTGTGGTTCGGGCCATTCAAAATAGTGAAGCTGGGAAGAAACAACACCTTTACTTTAGAAAATCTATAGGGTGATTTGTTGGATGCACCCGTGAATGGCCAGTTCCTCAAGCCTTATTTTCAATTCTGACCCGAGCTGGGAATGCTCGATTGTATATACTGTATATAGTTTGTTTTGGCTTTTATTTTTATAAAGAAAAAGAATGTTGGTAATTACTTGAAGTAAAAGTGCAGGGGAATTCAAAAATAAGATGAAATGTTTAATGGTCTGCGTGTTCTTGACATGCCCGAGGACGAGCATGTCGTCCCCAGATGGAGCCGATGTTGTACATATTCTCCCCTGCCCGTGACTTTTGCCCTGCTGTTGTATTCGAATCCATTTTCAGCCTCTGCCGTGGCCTAAAATCTCATGACCCTGCTTGATGTTACCATCCCTGCCCGAAAATCTACTTTACAGTAGTTAAAAACCCAAATTTAAATAATCGGGCCGAGTCCCCGAAGAAGTCTAGCGCCCTCCTACTTCAGCTTCCATATGACCTGAGCCTGGAAACCTCAATTCAAAGCAAGAAGGGGCCTATTGTTTTGACGACTGGACGCAATGTTGGCCGTCCGATCTAACTCAAATCAACGGTGCGGCAATCAACTCTACGGAGGGCCTGCGCGCAACAGACCTTTATGACCCGCCGATTTATTACCCTCCGATGCAAGCGTGGCCGTTGATCTTGTTCCGAGATCGAACGGTCCTAGGTCAATCGCGGTCCTGCCCTCAATCGCGATCGGAACTTCCAGAATGTGCCACCCCTGTCTCCCCGCTCCACCTTCCGATTCCGATTTCCGATTTGGGTCCCACCACCTATGGTCGTGTCATCATTATTCACAAATGTACGTTGTGTCCTTCCTCCACCATTCATATGTTCCGGTGACGTGTCATAGTTTATGAACCTCTGCCCCATTCATTCGCGGTCGCTCCACCGTTTTCTGCCTTGTCACCCTCCATTTCTTCATTATGTTCATGCGTTTCTTGTCACCCTGCATCATCTCAACGTTTCGCCTAGTCCGTATCACCGAGTCCATGGCCGCTGTCGCGTCCACACCTGAGTCAATTTTCTCTAATGTTTTGCGGGTTTTGCAGGTTTTGATACGACTTAGTCGGCGCTTTAACTTGCCGCCTCCATTGCCAAGATCTGAAGCATACCAAAGGACATATCCTACCGGCGAAGTTAAGGAAAGAAGCCGAGGGTAGGTGGGAGAGGTGACCGCCATTAAAGAAGACATAGATATGGATTCTCAGAACACTCCAGATGCGTCCGCCTCGCATTAAAGATCCAGGATTCAAATCCATAGCCAAGGGCCGAGAGTATAGTACAGAAACGCAGATTATTTCAGATCTCTTACGGCAGCAGATTTTCCTTTAGCCGCGGGCGGCATATTGCATATATTTTATTATTCTTGTCTTGAATATGAAGAGATTTTTATCTTCCAGCATTTATTTCTTTAGACGGACTATTAGTTGTATTCATTTATAGTTAGTCATTCATAAGAGAAGGCATGAATGTTTTCCGCCGTTTTGGTTCAAACTGAGTCATTAATTGTATCTCTTCTCCCTCCTCCTCTAGAAGTTTCTGTCTTCTCTATAAATACTCGAAAATAAGGTTTTTGAGGGGTTCCAGATTTCTGTCAGCAGACTGTGCAGCGAGAAGGCTCTTGTATACATTTTGTAAAATTTCTGTATGAAGTTTCAGAGCCCATAGGGTCTCAGTGAGGAGGGGTTATAGCTGTAAGGAGGATTCTGATCTTTGGTGTCTCACAGTATGTAATTTATCTCATGTGTTAATACATTATCTCATTTCAAGCAAATTGTCTTCTTGTATCATGTTCTAGAATGCGAGTGGCTCACTAGTTTGCGGTAAGGATTCATCTTAAGTGGTGCCCTTTCTGGAATTAGTCAAGCGCTTTAAATAGGCCTAGTCATGATATACTGTTCCATGTTCATTCCTTCCATATTTTCTGCTATATTAGTGGCTTAAGGATTCGTAAATCGGTGCGCCCTTGTATGCCAGCTAGTATCTTCTTATATTTCCTCACTGCACACACCTCCTGATATCTGATTTCTGTGATATATTATTTGAATCGGCCCTCTTTACAGTAAGCGGTCTCTTAACTGTCTGATACTTTCATGCTGAAGTTTTACATCATGTTCCTACATTGTTCTTATCCTTGTGTCAGCTTCTGAGAGAGATTGGTCCCGTTCAAAACTAATTTCCTTGTTTAGAACAAGAGATAGTAAGCGAGTTCTTGGACTGACAACCCGAAATAAAGGAGCTCCTTGCTATATTAAGATGTCCTAGGCACTGGTCTATAGCAACTCTAGGCTGTCTCTAGGGGGGTGAAAAAATCATCCACAACAAATGGAGTACTGAAAGAGGAGGTGTATGTTGAACAACCTCTTGACTATGAGGTAGAATTCCAAGAACACAAGATGTGTAAGTTGCGAAAATATCTTTATGGGTTAAAGCAAGCACCGCGTGCATGGTACAGTGGGATAGATGCTCACCTAATGGACAATGGGTTCAAAAAATGTGATGGTGAACCTACTCTCTACATAAAATAAAATGACAGTAAGATTCTTATTGTTGTTTTGTATGTAGATGATTTAATTTTTACAGGCAGTGATGATTCTCTCATCACTGATTTGAAAGAAGTCATGAAAATTTAGTTTGAAATGACTGACTTGGGGTTGCTAAGATATTTTTTGGGCATAGAAGTGAAACAAAAAGAAAATGGAATTTTTATCTCTCAGGCAAAGTATGTTGCATAGATTTTAAAAAGGTTCAATACTCAGAATGACAAGCCAAAACCAACTCCAACGGTCATGGGGTTGAAGTTGAGCAAGGAAGATTCTAGCAGCAATGTCAATCCGACATTATACAAAAGCATAGAGGGTAGCCTAATGTACTTGACTGCAACTAGGCCTGATATAATGTATGCAATTAGTTTGGTATCAAGATTCATGGAGACACCCAAGGAGACAAATTGGCAAGCATCCAAAATAATTTTAAAGTATTTCAATGGGACGAAGGAATATGGTGTTCTATACTCCGCAACTAATTATTTTAGGCTGATTGGTTACATTGACAGTGATTGGGTTGGGTGTGTTGATGACATAAAGAGCACATCAAGGTATGTTTTTCATTTGGGTTCTGGAGCCATTTCATGGGCTTCCAAGAAGCAGCCAATAGTTTCATTGTCAACAGCAAAAGTTGAATATGTCGCCGCAATAGCAACAACGTGTCAAGCAGTTTGGAGAGAAGGATGTTGCGAGATTTATGTCATGAACAAGACAAAGAAACCACAATTTTCTATGATAACAGTTCAGCAATTGCACTACCAAAGAATTATGTTTTTCACAAGAGGACAAAGCACATTGATGCCAAATATCATTTCATAAGAGAATTAGTTAGCAACAGTGAAATTGTGTTATAGCATTGCAGGTCAGAGGAACAATTTGCAGACATCTTCATAAATTCGTTGGCACAGAAAAATTTTGTATATCTCAGAGAATGTTTGGGAATGGTCAATGGCGACAGTTGTGATTAAGGGGGAGTGTTGGAAATTACTCCCAACCACCACCTTGAATAAACTGGAAGCATCCATACATCAGTTAAATTTCTTTTGCAGGTGGTGGATGGAGTTTGCAGAGAAGGACAAGCCCCATGCTTAGTAAATCCACAACCTTACTTCACTCATTTTCGTGATATTCAGAAAATTGTAGCCGGCCATCACTCTACGTTAAATTCCCTTCCCTCCATATCACCTACCTCTTGCCCACACTGCGCACTTCGCAAACCCTTAGCCTTTTCTCTTAACATTTTGCCGCAATCCTATTACTTTGCCAATGTGATATTGGTGGGACCCATCCAGCCTTAACGCATTACTGAACCCGCAAAAAAACCTTTGTATTTCCTATTTTCCTTTAGCCGCACCTTTTCGCACTTGCCACCATTTGGCGTGTCGCACTTTGCGCTTCACAAACATTAGCCCTTACATTTTTGTGCTCTGTTCCAAAAATTTTGATGGTGCGATGTGACATCGTCATCGCACATCGCAATCGACGATCATTATTGTTAACACTGGAAAATAGTACAGCAGAAAGCGACATCGTTAATGTCGAGCCTAAGGATTTATAGGGCAGGGATACATTGTGGAATAAAAAAGTATTTAAAATCTCTAAGGTTTTGAGAACATCAAATTTGAACTAGTCATAAATTCTCAAATGCACGCTTTTTCCTTTGAAAAGAGCGCCTTCTGCATGCACTGGAGCCCGATAAGCGCACATTCTTAGAAGTGGAAAAAAGTCTCTTTCCAAGACCACAAGCAAGCAAAGGACAATTTCTTCTTATGTGAAAGCCGCCTAAGGCATTGTGTGAGAACACAAAAGCATATTTCAGCACACAATGGAATCATGCCCCTCCCTTGGGTCACCATCCATCATGTACCAAGGGAGGGAAGGAGGTTTGAAAGCTCACCTATATAAACCCACAAAGAGATGAACAATGTGTGATCACAAGGTTATGCTGGCCAAAGTTGCCCAAGAAACACCAGCAGTTTGTGTGACCCAAGGAGCTGAAGCAGGAGAGGACTCGATTGTTGGCCACCCAACAATCTTAGTCCATTGTAGCAGAGAGAGAGATTTTAACTACGTCAGAAGGCAGAACTTAAAGGACAAACATCCTTGCATCGGGTCCTAGAACCACTGCCTAGGCCCTTTGGCAAGTGGGTAATATTTGTTTTTATTCCAAGCATTCAATAAGAAGAAGGCCATCGAGCCGTTATTTACCTTGTTACTATTTGGAACTCTCTATATAGCTTATTTTGTGTTTTTAGTTTTGTTTTTTTAACATAGCATAATTTAGTGAATTACTTCATTTAAGTTTTATACTTCTGGGCTCCCCCCAGATACTGCATGTTACCTATAGTTTAGAGAGTAGAACACACTCTCTAAACTCGTGCGATTTCGTACACCCGTGTGTCGAATCCACCACAACAAGATTGGCGACTCCACTGACGTGTTTCAAGTTTATGTGGTTGTGCCATATTTTGCAGGAGACCCTTAGTCTATGCTGGAGTGGAGCTGACAGTCCTCTGACCCATCTTGCAGTCCCTAGACTCACTGAGGTGATAGACTGAAGAAGGTAGCTCCTAATTTTTTTTACTTGCAAGAATTTTGCGCGCTGTTTTTTCACACAAAAGCGCAGGGCACGCGTTCAGAGGTGACCTGCACGTAGGAAAGCGCACCTGTCAGAGGTTTTTGCATGCAATTTGCAGAGAAACTTTTTTCTCCCTATATTCTGCATTTTTTCTACTTGTAAGAGTGTTGGGTAGCCCCTAATGTATCTGCCAACACCTATGTTGATACCCCATAGCTTCTGAGAACTGATTTGTGCTAAATTTTGTAGGCATTTAATTAGTTTTCATTTAAGTTGATTTTTTGCAAAAAGTATTCACATAGTTGAAGTAGGGGACCAATTAACCATTGCTTTCCAAACAATTTCTATTTTTTGCAAATTCTGGTATGCACAATTAGTTTAACTGGTCCAAGTAAGTGGCTCATGACCACACATGCATAAGCTAGTGTAGAAATTGTTTAGTTTAAATTTCAATTTTTGCATTTAGGAAATTGAGGGACTAGGATTGAATCGCAAGTTAGAGCAAGTAATCTCTACTGTCTTTGCGCCATTGGGTGATCCTAGACAAGCATATGAACACTCTATATTTTTTATTCGCCATCTCCCTTTAGTCACTCACATAGACTAATTAGGAGGTTTTGGAAGTGGCCCATTATCCGCAAATGATTTTTATTTGAGCAAGGAACAACATCACATAGTTTAACTAGGGGACTTTTGTAAAGGATCACTGATATCCACATGTTCAAATTATGAGATTGTTCACCATATTCTCACACAAATTCACCCACTAAGAAAATAAAGCCACCTAAAAATAACTTAAACCAACTCACTAAACTCTCCCCACAAGGGCCACAAGAGAAATTATAGTTTAAGTTAGGATCAAGGGGGTAGGCATCCAATAAGCCGCCTTGATCACGCTTCACATTTGAAACATATAATTTTTGTTTTTAGGGAGCTTTAAAATCCACCTATCACCCCACAAAAAATAAAACCTGAGTGCAGCAGAGACCCGATTTAGAGGGGGTTAGGCTTAGGTGCAGTTCCTGCGGTATTAGTTGGGGCTACCTGACCCGGCTGATACTCAGTACTGTTAGCTGACTACCAAGAAGCCCAAGACTCAAACGCTCACATGGGACGATGGTTCTTAGTGGAAAAAACTAGGGCATCCTTTACCCTATAGGTGACGGTGTAGGCAAGCGCCAGACCCTCTACCCTTACCTTGGTTGATTCTCTTCGGCTGACTGGGGGCGTTGCTAGCTCTTACGGGACGTTGTGCTAGCACTTGCAAGAAATCCTCTTAAGGCCCAGTTAATTTTGAGTGTGTGAGGACGTTATTAGGTCTTCTAGGATTTTTTGAGTATCACGCGCAAACAAAAAAAACCATGTTTTGCTTGATTTCTCACATAGATTAAGTTAAAGGAAAATTCATTTCATTTTCTCTTTGTCTTATGTATGTGGCCATAAAATTGTCATGATCATAAAATCGATTTCCTCAAAAGTTTTTTACAAAACCCAACCTGGACAACCCTCAAACGGTTCCAACGGAACCTCATCGGTCCATGCGTCTTTTGGACCTCCCCCCATTATCGAGAGGGGTTCCAGGTTTTTCGCCGTTTAGGCGTCAAAGACAGCACATTGCCACAGTGGTTGGTTCCTCCTTTCTTGGAGCAACCTTAGTTGGGAACCCTAGTCAGTCTCCCAACACCACACTGCACATCACTCCCCCCTCGTCCCCTAGGGGGTAGAAGAGTGCATCCCATACGGGAAGCTAGCTGAATTCACAACCGGGTACGTCACAGACTAAACCTCGTTCTAACTAGAAATTTGTGTCTTCACACTTTTCCATAGCGTCAACCTCTCAATCACCCTTCTTAGTGGCGTTAAATCTACCAGATTTAACCAAGCTAACTAATGACCGCATCACATGACCCAAATTGGCCTCCCATGCCCACGAAGCTCCCTTCAGACATACCAAATTTTGAGGGCAAGCAAGCAGAAGACCCAGGGAATCATATAATGACCTTTCACCTACGGTGCTCATCGATTAGCATCATTGATGATACTATTCGATTGAGGCTATTTCAACGCACTCTCATGGGAATGGTCGCGAAATGGTACGTCGAGAAACCCCCTTCTTCACATGGAACCTTTAGCGCCCTCGCTACTGCATTCCTCACATACTTTCAGCTACCCATTCACCATGATTCGGGAATGGAGTTACTCACTCATTTCAGACAATCTCCCTCTACCCACATTTCTAAACATCTCCATGAGTGGAGACGGCGTCACAACTTATGAAAAGCACAACTCGACGACCGGGTCCTTTTAGATTTATTCTTGAAAAATCTAACAACGGAGATTTCAAAGGATGTGGCGAAATGTAAACCCACATCCAAAGAGGGCGCAATCAATAAAGCCCAACAGCTTGAAATGATCTATACGAAATCAAGATACATATACAATATCTTGCCTAACGTCCCGCACCTGCAATCTTATCAAGAATTTCTAGGTGCGTCGAACTCTGCAGACAGACTTATTGGGTCAATGACACAAGGGTACCTAGGTAGCAGCAGTCAGAATCCCAGTTACACACATGGGTCTACCCAGAACATGTCTCAACCTGCATTTCAAATTCATCATATGCAGCAACAAAACTTGACTAATAGGACGCCAGCGTATCACCAAGGAGGGCCTTACCCTCCGGCCGAGGGGACCCAGTACGCAGGAAGAAAAATTGACGGAAGGAATCCCCCCAAATGGCTAGGTGCAAACATAGGACAACAATATGCTCAGTCCCAAGCACATAACCCACCAATGCAAAACAATGCACAGGTGAACTTTGTGCAGCCATCCCAAAATCATCCACACCAGTATGATCAAGAGAATTACCCTCCTAACGTGGTCAAAAGAAAGGTAAAAAACAAACTCAAAGGGAACCCTGGACAGGGGGGCAGCAACCAACAGCGCCCACCGCAGCCCCGACCGAGAAATAACTCCAATCGAAACTAGAACCAAGGGCCAAGTAATGCCGAGAAGCAAGGAAAGCGGCCACCTCTACGAACAAACCATTCTTGTTTGATATGTGGTGAGTACGGGCACTATACTCACCACTATCCCAAACTCCCTGAGCTTAAAAAGCTTCAGAGTAACCGAGGACAAGGAGGATCTTCCCAAACAACTACAGTTATGCAAGAACCCTTCCCCCATCAAGGAATGGTCAGCACTCAGCAGTAGAACCCCAACGATTCCGAGAAAAAAAACCATGAAATTAACATGGCTGGGGAAGAAATGTTTTTCCAAACCCAGAATCGCAGCTATGACACCCCACCAGACACTGGTACGTCAGGGGCTAGCATGAGCACATTGAATGCACCTTTGACCATTCCAAATATTCCTTTGGATCCATTGCCAAAAATGGTTAAAGGGCCTAATAGGCAAGCAAGTAACTACTCTAAAGCAGCCCACAATTACAACATCGTAGACGATTTAGCCCAGTCACTTGCTGTTATGTCCACTTTGAAGGTATTGCAGTCATGCCCAAAGCAGTGGAAAGCCCTAATTTCCGCCTTAGGTGTCGTTGACCCTGCTGACATGCACATGATGGCTTTTGATTTAGACAAAGCCACCCCTAGGCTTCCCTTCATGGTCACCTTCCAGATACCAGTATCGATATAGAATATCACTATTCACCAATGTTTCATTGAAGAGGGTGCATCCACGTGCATCATGTCAAAGAATGTATGGCAGAAGTTAGGAGCCCCTGAACTCAAACCTTTCGTCATCACTCTCAGAGCATACGACGGTCGTCCCTCGACCCCTGTCGATCTCTTCCAAAATGTACCGGTCTGCTTAGCTAGGAAAATGGTCCACATAGACATCAAAGTCTTGGACGCTCACTTGGATTAAAAAATACTCCTTGGGTGGAGTTACATGTATGCCATGTCTGCCATAACATCCTCCGTTTTCCGCATCATGATGTTCCCCCACGAGGATCAAATCATCACAATAGACAAGCTGACGCACACTGATAAGCATTTCTTGACCATCACAAATATGGTTCTACCCTATGTAGATACAGCCACAAATGGTCTTTTACGGTATGAAGAATATGGACCTGGCCAATTCAAACCGTCGTCCATCCTCAGCTCATTCCTAGGAGATCCTCCTATTATCCCTAAGGTATCACCTAATGCCACAGGGGCCCTGGTGTGCATGATGTCCACATCAAGCACCGAGGTTAGTCAAGACACAGACTCAAGCAGTGATGACACCGAGGCATCAGCTACTCAGCCTCCATAGTCTATGTTGCCTCCCAAAATCCTTTCCTATGCCCACCTCCTGGCTTCACCTCCCAGCAGGTCTTGGCAACACTGGTACTACCCAACATATCATTGGCATTATCAGTGTGGTATCTTGTTCCCCCTCCAAGAACGCCAACTACCAACATTACTGCGTTTGGGTTACAGCCCCCCGGTCCCGAGGAGCCCCAACCTACCCAGGTAGGAGTTGAAACTGCCCCCGCAAGGAAATCCCCACTATGAAACTAGCAACCATGGTAAAGAAAATCGCCAAGAAAGGAAAGAAAGTGGTGACCCCCACCATACAAAGGGAGTCATCAGCCTGTGTTATATGTGATCTCACAGGACACCCTACTCACATATGCCTAAATTTGGACGAGTTAAAACCACTCCTCGGCTGCGAGGCAGGCACCTCAAAACGACATTCCTATAAAAAGGAACTCACCACCAAAAGTACAGGAAAATCGCTGCATACCAATCATGCATGCGCCCTCTGTGACACTTACGGGCATTATACCCACCATTGTTCAGAAATACCACAGTATAGGGATGCCTTACACGTGATCAAGCGATCCTATCAAGAGGATCCCTCCATCTAGTCTATTAATGACGATTTGTGCACCATCTTGTACTTACAAGAGGAGCACCGATACGTAGAACGCCCCCTAGTAATGCCCATTATACGTTGCATGATATGCAATGAACGTGGCCACTACCTTGAAGAGTGTGCCGCATTGGAACTCATTCACATATGGTATCCAATCGAAAGGGTCTACTACGTGGGACTACAGGCAGCACAATTCACATGCCCGTTATGCGCCGACAATCACTTATTAGAGGATTGTCACTACATACCTTGCTTCCGACTAGCCCTGGCTAGACTCCGCTCAGCCATAGTTCGTCTCTCCCAAGAAGACGATATGGATGCCAAATCTATCAGCAGCTCCATGACCCAAGTAGAGGAGATCAGCGAGTCTATCATGTTCTTAACAACCGAAGAACGACCTAGTGGGAAACCCATAGTTACCCCTGTAGGTACTTCACGAAACCCACCTGCATGCATGTTATGCAAGAAGACGGACCATATAATAGTCCACTGCCCTGACCTAGCAGCATACCGACGATGGTACCCTGCCCGGCCTCAAACCACGCATGATGGGAGACCCATATCATGGACATTTTTCCTGATATGTCAAGGTAATCATTATGACCGACATTGTACTTATGTACCACAGATCCGTCTCACTATCAACATGATTAATGTTGTAGAAAAGAAGATGAGCGACCTCGAGGAATGGCATAAAATATATGTTGTCGGCTCAACATCCCCACCACCACGATGGTGTTATAAGCCGGATAAGGTCGCACACCAACCATGTCAACCCCGGGCCAAGCCAAGGATAACATGCGGCCTATGTGATCTAAACGATCACCTAATCAACCAATGCAGAGAGCTCAAACCCCTTGCAAATAGTCTCTGCATAATCTCGTCCCTACCCCAAAAGCTTCTCTCTAATTAAGAGAAGATCACACGCACTTACTACCGAATTTTCTCACACTTTCATCATACACTTCAGTGCATGCATCTCCCCAAGCTGAGAGCAGCTAGAGTAGCATTAAGTCATCCACCCACCAAAAAGGGAGGCAAGTTTCAACCCACGATGCAAAAATGGAAACAGAAGACAACTTGGTCCGCAACAGACCCTTTCCAAGCGTCCACATCTGGAACATCGAGTAGTGTAGATTCTCACACTATCTACTCTGTCAGCGCTGTGATACCCTGCACCATTTGCACCAATCATATTCACACACCAGAGGGATGTCCGTTGCTACAAATGTTCAAACACCTCTGTGATAAAATCAACTTCCATTTACTCCGAATTTCTTATCCTAGCAGGAAGGCCAACTATCGGCTCACTCAAGACTCCATTACAGAGATCCTTCCCTCTTTGCATGCCAGTGACATAACTCATCAAATACGATTGGTGTCATCGCACGCCCAAAACAAGATTTCAACAACCTACCTATCAAAGTAATTCATTTTTATTCCTGTCACCAAAAACCAAGGCACCTTATGCCTTTGCATCTATTTACGCGAGATCCAAAACTTGCATACAACCATCGAACTCCTTGATGACACCCAACCTCTAGAGCAACGCCTAGTACAACTAGAGCTAGTTGATGAAAACAGGCATCAATCGCTACAACATAATGAGGCCCATAAGAAAAGGGTAAAAGCATCATTCGACCACCACATCACCCCTCGCTCATATACTGAAGGATAGCTAGTCCTTCAGTATGATGTCGCAAAAGAAACCTTAGGGTCAGGAAAGTTTGAAACCCTATGGAAAGGGCCCTATATCATCAAACATTTCCTCTGACAGGGGGCATACATCTTGATGAAACTGGACGGGACCTACCTCACTAACCCTATCAATGGCCTTTACCTCAAGAAATTCTACCCATAAGGGCCCCTGTAGCCCTTATCCCCTAGAGCTAGTGTACACAAAAACCTCAACACCGAAATATTTTTGACCTAAAAAACCTAAACGCGCTCAAAATATCATCATGGATCACCAACTTGAACCTTATTCGGATTGGTTGATGGAGCATCGTGATGGTCTCAAAACTTAGCTGCAGCTGCCTGGGTCATCTACTACCCTGACCAATCACCACTATGTTCAAATGGTGTGTGCATCAATTCAGTAACCAAAAATTAGGTAGAATATGATGTCGTTATCGAACTTATGTGCGAGGCCCTACACCAGGGCATCCGCCATATGCATGTCTACCTAGATTCCCAGTTAGTAGTCTCACAGTTAAACCAAAAATTTGAAACCAGAGATGCAAACCTATTTATAAAATATTTGTGTGCCAAAAGATTAAGCAGACAATTTGATTATTTTACATTCTCACATGTATCAAGGAATCAAAACCAAACAGTTGATCGCATAGCTAACAATATCCTAGACTGGAATGCATCATGAGAAAACCACCATACATGAAAACCAAAAACATGTATATCAATCAGCATAACACAAATGCATAAACCGAAATAGACATCACACCATGTAGAGCCGCAAAAAATATCTCTCATATATATATATCAAAAAATATGTGTATCAGAGTAAAAAAATAGTATCACTGGCCCATTGGCCAGCCCAAAAATATAGAGGTGATCAAAAATAAGGGAAGCATCCTCATAATGGGTGCTTTCCTTGTGTACAAATCTACCCTAGGGGGTGCCCCCTCAGGAGGAGCACCTAGGCCCACCACTGCTCCTGGTACCACCACTGGAGCTGTTGTCGCCACTGCGATGGCTACCCGTCGTAGAGTAGGCCGGTAGTCCCTCTCGCGAGCCATCATTGTCTCTAGCCATATCTCCTCGAAGTCATCCATAATACCTCGAGCAGGCATCCCGTGGGTCAAATGGTCCACTCGACCCCGTAAGTCCTCTAGAGCCTCTACCTGAGCTGTAAGTGCTGCGATGCGCGCCTCAGCTGCATCTGCACGAGCTCTCTCAGCTGCCACCTTAGCTGCACCCATGCTTCTACCCTCACCGGAAGGACCAGCATCATCCCCGCCAGGTCTAATGGCACCCTCGCCTGGTTCACCTACGGCACCACCCCCCCCAACCACCAGGAAGTCGTGGTAGAGGATTGTGACCCACCAGTCGGGCCACTAGGTGTCCCACCTCGCCAACATCTACACGAGTAACCAAAAGAATGTCAGTGACAATAAAAAACACTCAAGAACACAAAAAATCGAGTAAATGCAGAAATACAACACATACCTGCAGGACCCCAAACATAACCAAAAGGGAGACCAATATCTGGATCACCCTGAAAGTCCATCCCCACGTAAGGGTATGGCAAAAACATCTGTGGATTGGCCTCGAACTAGGCCTCCATCGTGTCATTCCAATAACAACCCACCACGCCACCACCGCCGCGTGGCATCACCGGATCCCACCTCCTCATACGTGGCTCCCTCGGCCCCCCAATAGGCACGGCCACTATGGGCCTCAGTAGCACGACCCTCTCATACATGATGCTGCACAAAATGTTGGCGTACACAAATTATTTGGATCCACGCTAGACCTGGTTCAGTTGTGGCACCATACCATCAAAGCAGAAACGATAAAAATCAAAGAAATGCTCGTTCCTCAAATGGTGTAAAACCACCAATTGTGGGCCTGATGCCCGATGAGGCACAAACGTCCCCTCCAGTCGCACAATAACGACCAGAGCACATCGCTCGGCCACATCTGTCATTGAGGTGATATTGATGCACCCCTCAGTAAGAGGCACACCACCGCAATGCCTCCTACGAAACCTGTCCATGTTCACTTGCCCAACAGGAAGTGGATACCTCAGTGCCTCTCCATGAGGCAGTAATCCGGTCACAAAGTAAATATCCGTCTCCGGACAGACAATCAGGTTCGTCCCCCTCAGGACAAACATTTTGTGCCTCATGCGCCAATTCCATATGATATAACGTAACAGACGGTCCTGTGACTGAAGGAACTCATTTTCAGAAAACTTCAGGAGGCCCCATGCAGCCAATTGATGGTGCGCCCCAGCATCAGCAGCCAGAGCGATCCAGATCTTGGGCCAATCTCATTCTCGCCACACCAACCTACCAAGCAACAAGAACCCATCAGTACAAATAAGAAAAATCATAAGGGACAACAAAAAACCCAAGTTTTTTTCAAAAACACAGCCCTTGCGCACAAAGAGGTAGGAACAACGCGCCCTCGCGCGGTTGTACCTGAGAAATGAGCACAAGGGGGGCACCTATTTACCTATATCTCCCACGCGATCTAGGGCAAAAAGCCCCTTTGAGGCCATACAAACCCAATTTGTATGGCCCCCGACGTCACCAAACTAAAAAAATTAAAATGCAGGACGTCATGAGAGTTACCTCGGCATAGTATCGCTAATCCCTAGTACATAGGCTGACCATAATGGAAAGAAAGGCTCTGCTATCACCTCTGATCTCCCAAAACTCAGAAAGTAAAAATGAATAAGATTAGGGCCATAATCCCTTATTTATTGCCCTTTTCCAGAACTTCAGAGGTCCATAACAGGAGATCAGAAGGTCCATTCTGCAAACCGTAAGTTGCACCATAATCAGTATACCATGACAAACGAAAGCGATGCCCTACATTCACTTTTTGAAGAAATAATTTTTCAAGCACCGGCAGGTATGCACCCTCCCATCTTCCTTTCCAAAATTCATGTTTTTCAATACTAATGCTTTCACTTGAGGTAGTTGTTTTTGTAGGAAGAACCCGCAAACCATTGTGACAACACCCACCACCGAAAGTTCCAGAGAAGGTATCATTCTACCCTCAGCATGATAGAGTCCCAAAAAACTTTGCATATCCTGACATCATTTCTCCATCAGAAATAAACCATAGGGTCCTCATACCTGACCACATTTATCATCACCTCACCCTGCATATGATAAACATCCGCAATGGTCAGTAGAGCCTCTCCTCCATGGCGATCGTCATCCCAAGTAGACCATACATCACCCCACAAGTGACACCATGGCCATACCATTTTGTGTCTCGGAAGCACCTCATGCCCATCCACATACCATGCATAGGGTCAAGTTCACCATTTAAACTAACCCCCTTCCCGAACGATCGGGTTGTACAAGTAGAATGAAAGCGCACCTCCACGCACCGCATTTGGCCCACCATACCTCCATCAACATTAACCCATCTGCGACACCTTCCGTTTCATCAACCTCACACATGAGACCAACCAATGGGACCCCTACCCCCAGCAAAACACCATCCTCACACCATCAAGTGAGCGACCCTCTTTCATTTTTTGGGGTACTCGTCTCTATGTTTTGTACAAACCAAACCCCATTATTTTATTCTTTTGGTAAGTGTACAAAGATCACAAACAATTCCCTTCACCTCTTCACCCTCATATTACACTTTTTCCTCCCATGGCAGCAGTCCCCCATCTACCTTGGTCGAAGTATTTCATACCCCCCATGCACGCACCATTACGACAATCATAGCCGGTTCATACCCACCCTAGAAGTCCTACCGAATCCAGGGATTTTTCCCTTCAGAAATACCTATGACTGCCACCAAGCTGCTCAAATATACTTTGACCTCGGGCCATGGAATCCCCATCATCCGTTTTCAGCTACCGTTCACCAACATGTCTATGTTAAACCCATTATGGTCCGTTTAAGGCTTCCTTTTTGTCAACATCAACACCTCTTTTCCAAAAAGGAAGCGGTACCTTGGATGACCCCTCCCCATGAAAAGGGGTATCCTCGGGTGCACTATGGGAGACATCATTGTCCATAGATGTCATCGATCCTCTTAAAATTCGACTACAGCAAAAGATTTCATGTCACGATGGTATCGTACCTTACAACCATTTCACTTTGATCAAGATCCGTCAAAGACCCGTGCCTTTATAAGCGTCTCTGACAACAATGCTTACACGGGAAGTTCCCAACCAGTACATATGCGTACATTGCGCAGTGATATGCCATACTAAGATTATGCATATGGGTACCACAATCCACCTATCATCAAAGAAAAAATGCCCCTGAGGGCGTCAACAGTCATCGTCAACAACCACCAACATCACTACCATAGTAGTGACACAGACAGCACATGTATCTGTCAATTTTGTTTAACTAGCCAAAGCATCATGAGCATGGGACATGCCCACCTCGTTGAAATTTTGAAAATATGTTGTATATTTTGTCTGCTTGTAGGGGGTCCCTTAGGCCATGGTTATCTCGGAACCAGTGCAAGGTGTTGTCTATTCTACACGCAGGCCTCACTCTCTCTCTCTCTCTCTGCGTACGATACAGAAAAGAAACTATAATGTATTTCAGCTATATAGTTCTTCCTAGACCTCACACATTAGGGGGCATCTGTTAACACTAGAAAATCGTACAACAGAAAATGACATCGTTAATTTCGAGCCTAAGGATTTACAGGACAGGGATACATTATGGAATAAAAAAGTATTTAAAATCTCTAAGGTTTTGAGAACATCAAATTTGAACTAGTCATAAACGCTCAAATGCGTGCTTTTTCCTTCGAAAAGAGCGTCTTCTACACGCACTGGAGCCCGATAAGCGCGCATTCCTGGAAGTGGAAAAAAATCTCTTTTCGGGACCACAAGAAAGCAAAGGACAGTTTCTCCTTATGTGAAATCCGCCTAAGGACAGCACCAGCGCCCCCTTAGGCATTGTGTGAGCACACAAAAGCATATTTAAACACACAATGGAATCATGCCCCTCCCTTGGGTCACCATCCATCATGTACCAAGGGAGGGAAGGAGGTTTGAAAGCTCACCTATATAAACCCACAAAGAGATGAACAATGTGTGATCACAACGTTATGATGGCCAAAGTTGCCCAAGCAACACCAGCAGTTTGTGTGACCCAAGGAGCTAAAGCAGGAGAGGACTCGATTGTTGGCCACCCAATAATCTTAGTCCATTGCAGTAGAGAGAGAGAGTTGAACTGAGTCAGAAAGCAGAACTTAAAGGACAAAAATCCTTGCATCGGGTCCTAGAGCCACTGCCTAGGCCCTTTGTCAAGTGGGTAAGATTTGTTTTTATTCCAAGCATTCAATAAGAAGAAGGCCATCGAGCCGGTTTTTACCTTGTTACTGTTTGGAACTCTCTATATAGCTTCTTTTGTGTTTTTATTTTTAGTTTTTTAATAAAGCATACTTTAGTGTATTACTTCATTTAAGTTTTATACTTCTAAGCTCCCCCCAGATACTGCATGTTACCTATAGTTTATAGAGTAGACCACACCCTCTAAACTCGTGCGATTTCGTACACCCGTGTGTCGAATCCACCACAATAGTTATTTTTAAGTCTTAACACTTCACACTTATTTTTTTTAAGTTGTGATGCGATAGTGCCATCGCATATCACAACCGCAAGTGTTTATGTTTTCTTTTTATTGCGCCAAGTTAAATATTGCGCAGTGAGAAATGTTAAATGTTCCAACGTGCACACATCGCATTGTGCAAGCTCAAGTGGATAACACCCAAGTTAAATATTGTCACCACCGAAATATGATATGCGATGTGGGCACGAATGTGATATGGTTTCAAAGCCGAAACCTGAAGGATTTCAAGTCCAATGTACAAGGCTCTGTGTGTTGTTTTTATGAAGAAAATCCTAACATGGCATAAGGACGTTTTTGCAGCTACATGTCCGTTCGAAGCATTGAATTGGAATTTAATTTTTATCTCCGCCATTTTGTATTAAGTAGGATGTATTTCATATGTTTTTGTAAGGAGAATATTTTTTTGAAGTAGAAGAATGAAATAGAAAATTTCTCTGGTTTTTGTCTCTGTGTGTATGGGTCTGTAAATTATTTGAGAAACTGTGTTGTCATTGTTTAATTTTAATTTTCACATTCTCTGTAAACTATGTATTGAGGGAAAAGAATTTCCCTTGTTCTTTTGATCTTCTCGTTTTATTTTCCAACATGTTATCACAGCATACCAGACTTTTCAACATTTCTCTCACCACGTGGTTTTCCTCTTCTGTACTCAATGGAAGTGTTTCACAACCGACAATGCAAAATTTAAATGAATCTTGGACCCAAAAACAAACACTTCAATTGCGAAATTTTTAATTAGTATTGTTTATTTGTCATAAATATCATTGGACATGTAATCCCTCAAGAAATGGCTTGATTTAAATTTGTAAATAGGCCTTGCATTGTTTCCTTCTCATCTAGCAAAAGCACCAATGATTTTAAAATATAGGCATATTGGTTAGTCTTTAAAATACCGCCAACATAGATTATGGAAAGTTGGAGATGAGTTAAAAAATAAAGTTAAAATTACATTCAAATAATTCAATTTTTCATTCAAGTACTTCACGATTCAATACTCACATTTAATGCATCTGCAAGAAAACACATTCATATGAGTAAGATTGCATAAAAAAACAATTAAGAGCCATAAGGAGGCTAGTTTTATATGTTTCCAGCCTCTTTATTGTATATTTTCCACTAGGCCAAAGTGCATTCCAAAAACACACCTTAATCAACCTGCTCACCAAATTACTGCGATAGAAATTACGTAACTTGTAAGACAGCAATCAAAACTTCTAGTTGGATGCAAGATCTAACCGAGTAGATTTTCTGGATGTTCTCTAGTTTCCTCAATATCTAGGACATAAAAAAATTAGTGGCACATATATATACTAATTATTTATGTTTATTTCAATTCAGTCACTACAGTTTATCTTTATGCATGTGGTTTCGTGAATATCTAAGGATACCCAACACCAATGTTGATGTTGCTGGAGGTGGTAAGGGTGCTTTTCTATTACTGTATTGGTACTTAGTAAGAATTCTATGTTTTCTATTATTGTATTGGTACAAGGCGAGATAAAATCCCTGATTTTTTCTATAACTGTATTGGTACAAGGCAAGATACACTCCCTACTTAGCAGGGACTTGTTGATTAGCAATTGTCCCTATTAAATTATTGAAATTGGAAGGAACATATCATTGTTAGTTTCCTATCAAAAGGATCAACCACTTGATTACCCAACAAAGGAAATGATAAGGGTGTTTGGTCATCGAGCATGGATAGCTTGACTACAACTGATTTAACCCAGTCGTCTTCCTGTCACAGTGGCCGAGTGAGTCAGTAGATGTTCATTATTTCCATATTTTGGCATTTTTGTTGTAAGAGAGGGTGAATGACCTAAGAATATGAGATTCTCATGGTTGTCCTTTGATTCCATGACTAAATTAATAGATTGAAGTGTTATATAATACTTTTTGAGATTCAACAAGATGATGAGCTTAGTGAAAATGAGTCGCCTTCACTAAGCGGGCCTGCATGCTATTTTTAGGTGCAAGTCTATTTTTAGACATGGTGATAATATTTCAGAAGTTGCAGGATGCTATTTGTGGATGGTTGGTCAAGTTGGAAAAATAGATGAAATTCTACTTTTAGAATATTGGGAAAATTTTATTTATAGATCATCGATCTAAAAATGTAAGTGTCGATTATTATTAGCTCTTAATAAAAATCCAACAATAAACATCAACTTATTCTCTTGGAGCACTTAATTTCAATGAACATATTTGGAAAATCAGTGGGCTGAATGAATTACGGAATTCCTAGGGTTTACTGGTGGTTCATGCATGGAGGAATTAGTTAGAACTGAAGTGGAAAATTTATGATAAAGTTGGAAGAGTAGTTCATGGAGTTGTTATTCAGTTTAACTCAGTTATTGGAGTTAAAATCAGTTGAGTTAGTTGTATCTAGTCTAACTGAGTGATACACTAGTGAGAGTGGAGTGAATTAATTATTTAATTAATTCACAAATAATAACTCATTAATCAACTAAAAAATACAACAGTTAACTACAGTGCATGTCAGTTCCAGTGGAGACCTAGTGTAGAGATAGGTGAAAGGGCAAGATGGACTATCTGTTGTGACTATAGTGATGCATTGATTGCACCACACACACACTGGAGTTTCCAATGAGGATTGTGTATTCAAGGCAAGGATAATTTAAATTCTTTCAGAGCTATTCTTTAGTAGGGATTGCGCAGTCGAGGTAGGCTATCAGGTGGCAAGAAATCAGTGCATGGATTTGCAGATCTCTTCTGATTAGTGTGTGACGATTGATTGTACTGGGAGCTTGATGTACTAAGGTTTGTATGAGATTGTTACATGATCTCCATGATACATAATATATGATAGTTGGGGTTTTTAGCTTCAGGCTTTCCCGTTAAACAACTGTGTTATGTGTGATTGTTTTTATTGCTTCATGTGTTTTCAATTGATTTTAATTTCCGCAAAAGATTAACAGTGGAAGGATTTTGTATTTAGCAAGAAGACAAATATTGTTAAATAAGGAGAATTTAGATATATACATGCATCTTGTATATAATTTCTTCATGGTATCAGAGCAGTGTCAATTCTTGAAGATTGCAATTGTGAAAAAAAATTGAGTTTGTGCTGGTGGACAATTCGAATTTGCTGCAGAAAATTTTTGGTGCGACAGTTGAGTATACATTGAAATGTATTTTAATGGGTTGTGATTAGAGTATGCCATTGATGGGAGCTCGAATTACATATCCTGGAAGGATAGGATGGAGGTGGTGCTGGAGGATAATGGACTGAAGGAGTTCATCGATAGCAACGTTCCTAAGCCGAGATCTAGCGATGTTGCATTACTTGACGCATGGCAAAAGAAGATAGCAAAGACAAGAAGAATTCTGTTGGAAGGTGTGAAGGACCATATTGTGTCCAGCCTTCACGAGAAAGCCACTCCATTTGCAATGTGGAAGGCTTTGATAGATTTGTTCCAAAGCAACAGCGACCAGAGAAAGTTGGCACTGAAAGATAAGCTCTAAAAAATAAAAATGGAGAAGGGCGACAGTATTCAAAAATATCCCATGAAGTTTTTCCACTGTAGGGATGAACTGGGAAGTGTGGGGATCACTGTTGATGATGATGACTTGGTGGGCTTGTCTCTCCTTGGGCTTCCAAAGATTTGGCATAGCTACGAAGAATTTATCAATGGACGGGAGAAACTTCCAGGATGGGAGCGACTTTGGTCGGATCTTGTGCAGGAGGAGATAAGGTGAAGTACCAGGGATGGATCTTCATCGAAGAATGAAGATGAAGAGAATTGAACTTTGGATACCAAATCAAGGAAAGGGAATGGGAATAAATTTCCTTCAAAATCCGAAGAAAAAGGCAAGAAGCAGGATTTGTCCAAGGTGAAGTGTTTTCACTGTCACGAACATGGGCATTTCGCCACTAACTACCCATAGAAGAAGAAGAACAAGAAGGTTGCTAGAGCTGCAGCTGGAGAGGCCTTAGCCTCGCAATTTGAACTTGATTTCTCTTTGATCGCATGCTTGGTTTTAAGCTATATGGGATCGGTGTGGTATCTTGATATTGGTGCGTCTTTCCATATGACGGGAGACAAGGAGTTAAGGACCTTCAATTGCATATAGAGATGGGCGACGATGGTTGATATAGTGAGACCGGCATTGGGACCATTACCTTTGAGAGGGAGTTAGGTAATCCATTTCTGTTGAAAGATGTTATGCATGTTCTAGGTCTGAAGAAGAACTTAGTCTCGGTTGCAATGTTGGAAGACAAAGGTTATCACGTTGTTTTTAGTGATGGAAAAGCTTTCCTGCGACATAAAACAACGGGTCAAACCAAGAGGATAAGATTCGAGTTAATAATATCTACAAGCTGGAGGTAGATGGCTACACTGTAATGGTGGGCAAAGCAGAAGAAGTGGTGAGCCGGGATGAGGGCGAATTATGGCACAGGAGATTAGGCCATCTTCACCATGGTGCTTTGAATATTTTGCAGCAGATTTCTACTAGACTTCCCAAGGGTACTCTTGCGCAGTAAGATCAGTGCAAGGGATGTACTATGGGTAAGTTTGTGAATACCACCTTTCGTGAGAAGGAGAATTGTGCGTCGGTGGTCCTGGAGAGAATTCACACAGACATTTGTGGACCTTTCTCAGTTGCTTCAACAGAAAAACACAGGTATTATGTTATATTTGTTGATGACTATTCTCATAGATGCTGGATCTTCTTCATGTAGAAGAATAGAGGAACATTCTCAAAGTTCTGTGAGTTTAAAGCATTGGTGGAGGAGGAGTCGGGGAAGCAAGTGAAAGCTCTATGGAGCGATAATGGTGGTGAATACATCTCGAGCAAATTCAAAGGCTTCTATATCAAAGAATGAATTCGAAGAGAACTCATAGCACCTCATAACCCACAGCAGAATGGGGTCGCTGAAAGGAAGAATAGAACGATCGTGGGTGTTGCACGAGCGATGCTGCATGACCAGGGCCTATCGATGCACTTATTGGCGGAAGAATGTAACACTGCGGTTTATGTGAAAAACTATTGTCCTCGTAGAGTACTTGGCATGAGTACACCTGAAGAAGATTTTACTGGTAAGAAGCCTAATATCTCTCATTTGAAGATTTTTGGCTCATATGTTTACATTCATGTGACAAAGGATTCCAAGAAGAAGCTGGATCCGACTATAGAAGTTGGGATATTTTTGGGGTACACAGAAACACCCCATAATTATCGTGTGTATTTTCCAGACAGTCGGATGACTGTGGTGCGACGGGATATAAAATTCAATGAGGTGAAAGCCATGAAGTTATCGCTTGAGAGGGAGCTACACTTGCATGCAGAGGAGGAACTTCTTGTTCCCAAAGATGAGCCTCTAGATGTGGATCAACCACAGGAGGAGATTCATGGAGTAGAGGAGTCCACTCATGCAGAACCAAACATCAGACAAGGTATAAAGAATACCACAGAAGCTGAGAGACTGAAGCTTGATGTGACGCAGAATGTAGGAGTCCCTCCATCACAGGGCAGACATAGACAGTCACCTGACTGATTTACTGGATACATGGCTCTTATGAGAAAGTGTATCGTGACAAAGCCATCTTCTTTTGAAGAATCAGTGTAGGAGCCCACATGGGTAGATGCCATGGTGGAATAATATGACTCCATTGTCAAAAATAGTGCTTCGAAGATTGTTCCAAGGCCGGTGGGAAAATTAGTTGTAGGATCAAGATGGATCTACAAGGTAAAGCAAGTTGTTGATGGGAGCGTCGAAAAGTATAAGGCAAGATTTGTTGTCAGGGGCTTCTCACAGATTGAGGGGATTGATTATGAAGAAAACTTTGCACATGTCGCACGGTATTCTTCCATAAGGACCATCCTTTCTCTCTCAACACAGATGGGTTGGCACATTCATCAGATGGATGTGAAGACTATGTTCCTTAATGGGATCATTGAGGAAGAGGTGTACATTGAGAAACTTGAAGGATTTGAGATCTTCAGTAGCGAGTCGCATGTGTGCAACCTCAAAAGAGCGTTGCATGGGTTGAAACAAGCACCTCGTGCTTGGTACACACAGACTGACAGCTATTTCACTAGACTTGGCTTCACCAAGAGTGAGGCGGATGCAAACCTGTACCAAATTGTGGTGGAGGGTAAGCTTTTAACCATTGTTATTAATTTTGATGATTTAATACTAACGGGTGATGAACAATTGATACACTCATGCAAGGCAGATCTTGCAAAGGAGTTTGAGATGAAGGATTTGGGCCTCCTTCATTATTTCCTTGGATTGGAAATATGGCAGCGGGAAGGTGAAATATTTGTGTCTCAAAGCAAGTATACTCGGGAGATACTGGAGAAGTTTCACATGCAAGGCTACAAGCCTATCGACACTCCTCTTCTAGGAAATTAGAGGAGAGAGGATTCTACATTAGCAAAGGTAGTGGATGCCACTGTTTATCAACAGCTGGTGGGTTTGGTCATGTATTTGTGAGCACATAGTCAGCAACCGCCATTCCATCCGACGACTTTAAAAGCATTGATTCGCTTTGCCAAGCTCTTTTGGAAGGCAAGCAAGCATGGCATCACGAGGCCAAGAAAGGAGCACATGCCGAGTATGGCTTGTGAGTACGGACGGATAGATGAAGGTGAAGTTTCATGGCTTCACGGATGCAAGTCGGCCGGGCGGCCTAACAGACGAAGAGCACATCATGAGGGGTTTTCGAGTATCGGACCTACGGCGAGTTTCTTAGTGGCGAAGAGCAAAGCTTGCCCGGCACTAAATTGGAGTGAAAGTAGAATACATGGCAGCAAGTCAAGCTGCATGTGAGGCTATCTGGATGAGGAAGATCCTGGTTGGTTTGTTCAGTTCACATTTAGATCCTACAGTGATACATTGTGATAATCAAAGTTGCATTAAAATCTCGATTAATCCTGTGTTTCATGATAGATCTAAACATATTGATATACGGTATCATCATATCAGAGATTGACTAGTAACGACGGAAGATGTGTTGCTTTGAAATACATTTCCTATGAGAGAATCGAGAGATGCGGATATTCTAGGTCTGTTCTGTGAGAACAGGGTCGAATACCATAGAGGCAGGATCGGGGTGAAGGATAATCCCTATCTTATTGAGAGGGAGTGTTGAGATTCAACAAGATGATGAGCTTATTTAAAATGAGTAGCCTTCAATAAGTGGGCCCGCAGGTTATTTTTAAGTGCAAGTCTATTTTTAGACTATGTCTATTTTTAAACATGGTGATCATATTTAAGAAGTTGCAGGATGCTATTTGTGGATGGTTGGTCAAGTTGGAAAAGTAGATGAAATTCTATTTTTAGAATACTGGGCGAAATCTATTTATAGATTGTCGATCTAAAAATAGAAGTGTCGATTATTATTAGCTCTTAATAATAATCCGACAATAAACATCAACTTATTCTCTTGGAGCACTTAATTTCAGTGCACGTATTTGGAAAATCAGTGGGCTGAACGAATTACGCAATTTCTAGGGTTTATTGGTGGTTCATGCATGGAGGACTCAGTTAGAATTGAAGTGGAAAAGTTATGATAGAGTTGGAAGAGTAGTTCATGCAGTTGTTATTTAGTTTAACTCAGTTATTGGAGTTAAACTTAGTTGAGCTACTTGTATCTAGTCTAACTGAATGATACACTAGTGAGAGTGGAGTGAATTAATTAGTTAATTAACTCACAAATAATAACTCATTAATCAACTGAACAATACAACAGTTAACTACAGTGCATGTCAGTTCCAGTGGAGACCCAATGGAGAAATAGGTGAAAGGGAAAGATGGACTATCTGTTGTGACTATAGTGATGCATTGATTGCACCACACACACATTGGAGTTTCCAATGAGGATTGCGCAGTCAAGGAAAGGGTAATTCAAATTCATTCAGAGCTATTCTTTAGTAGGGATTGCGCAGTGGAGGCAGGCTATCAAGTGGCAAGAAATCGGTGCATGGATTTGCAGATTTATTTTGATTAGTGTGTGACAATTGATTGTACTGAGAACTTGATGTACTAAGCTTTGTATGAGATTGTTACATGATCTCCATGATACATAATATATGATAGTTTGGGTTTTCATCTTCAGGCTTTCCCGTTAAACAAATGTGTTATGTGTGATTGTTTGTATTGCTTCATGTGTTCGCAATTGATTTTAATTTCTGCAAAAGATTAACAGTGGAAGGATTCTGTATTTAGAAAGAAGATAAATATTGTTAGATCAATAGAATCTGGATATATACATGCATCTTGTATATAATTTCTACAATACTTTTCTCTACTCAAGCCAAGGAGGAGACAAATGTAGTTATGTTTTGATTATTTTTAATACAAAATATCATCAGTTCATGATCCAATTATGTTTTGTACATGTGATGTTGTCATACCATAGGCATTCTATTGCATAATTAACCAATGGTTTGTCTAAGGAGGTAGGGGCTCCTCCTTAGTTAGGTACTGCCTATATTTTAATTAAGGCAGTTTATATTTTAATTCATAATTTAGTTTATTTGATTATTACTTAGTTTCCTAATTATTAATGTTGTTGCAACTCATTAAGAAAATTACTCTATTTCCTAATTCTATGTGTTGATTGAATCAAGAAATGGTTTACTATATTTTCTATATTATGCAACATCAACTTTGATTAAGCTTATTGAATTAGGTCTTTGTATCATTATTTACTTGTGTTTGGTATCGAATTAATTCATATGCATTCTTGTTAGAGAGTTTAGGATTAGGCATAGAGCTTGATCAAGTCACTAGCTTAATTTCATGTCAAACTATTTTATTTCCAACTAGAGTGACTTACTTGTCTACCAAATGTATTTACTTTCTACTAAGTGTGATTTACCTTTCTGCAAGAGTGTTTAGATAATATTTCAATTCTCACAAGTGTGCAAGTGTGACATTTCAATTACTACAACTATGAAAGTGTGACATTTTGATTCCTATATGTGATTATTTCAATTCCAACAAGTGTGTTTTTCTTTAATTAATGACTTGTAAAATAACATTAACATCCAACTCTGAAATACTTAATCAGTACTTGTTAAGCAACCAACTCACAAGATAGAATAAAATATAGATAAACGACTTAAAAATTATCCACTTCAAGGGGGAAACCTCCTTTACATTACATAAATGAACAATTCTTGGATGATAAAAATGACAAAACCTACTTTCTATATATATATATATATGAGTGTAAGGGGTCACAATATAATTTGAGCCTACATATAAAAAATTATAATGTAAGGGCACAACAATAATAATATTGGGCTTCTATGGGGCACAATAATAACGATATGGGGACTGCATGGGCACAACAATAAAAATAAGGGGGATACACTAGTATTATAGGGGCCTAACACTTATGACCTTTAGTGTATTTGCTATCACAATTTTAACAAGGCCTTTTTCTCTTTTTTCTTCCAGTTTTTGTGGTTTCAACCTTATAGGTTGTGAAAGGCTAGGAGTAGCAACACTTCCATATTTATAGTTGTGAGTGGTAGGCTTCCTTGTTGCCATAATTTTGCTTTCAATTTTTCTTGCCAATCTGAATTCCTTCTCCAATGAATTAGGTTCCCAAAGGTGAACCTCATTTTGGTTGTTATATTTTAATGTCCCTATGAATACATCAATCCTATCCTCCTATGGAATATCATTTACCCTTATATTCAACTTTTGGAAGTCCTTAATGTGCTCCACCATTGAACCCTTTTGTTTGAGATTTATCAATTGTCTAAAGAAGGTATTGCTCTTTGTATCTTCATAATGTGCTATCATTTCCTCTGTAAAAACTGACCAAGTGACAAGTATTTTACGAGATAAAAGCCATCAATATCGTACAAACCGATTAGGTTCTAAATATAAATTTTCAATGTGTACCTTTTATGTGTGTTGCACATTACAGAGATCAAAATATTTCTCCATCTGTAGTATCCATGTTACCAGATCCTTGCCATCAAACTTCCTCATATCGATCTTTGGAATATAGTGGCTCTTCAATCCAACATTAGAGTATATGAAATCATTATTAACATTTATTTTGTTCTCATCATGAGTTTCGTATAATACATTTTCACCATTAGGAAGCATTTCTTGTAGAAACTTTGTGAAACCTTCCTTCAAACCTTTCATGTATGTTTTAAACCATTCTTCAGATCTTCCATGTTGCCTTTCATTTTTTCTTCTATGTCATCCTTAAAACTTTCCATGTTTGATTTTAAACCATTCTCCAAACCTTCCATGTCTATTTTTAAACCATCCATCTTAGCTTCCATTTCATTTTTGGTTACTCTTTGCGAGAGTGAGATTTGTTTCACTTGGTATCGTAATTTTGATATATCATGTTGCAATTCTTCCTCTTCTTCATGCACCACAGTAGATTTTTCTAGTTTCTTAATAGGTGTTTCTTTTTTCTTTCTTCAAATCATTCTGTAATGAAACAATGATATTTATGCTTCACTATGCCCCTTGAATCACTTCAAATTTATTTTTCAAACAAAACTTATAAAAAATAAAAATCACACCCTTTTCTTTGCTTTGTAGGAGCTCGATATTGAATATGTTGTATCTCTGTAATTTTGGATCCCCTAGGTTTGAACTTCGCTGCTATAGTAGCCCTCTAAGTCTTATTTCCAATGCCATAGGTCAAACATAATTTTTATTCTTCAAGGTAAAGTTATGCCTGATCTCCCACAATTGCCTAATTATGGACTCGTTTAGTAGAGCGAACTTGTACAATGTGTCATGTGTCATTGTTTCAACCTTCAGCTTTGAAATTGATATACAAGAAACTACAGTCTGTTTACTTTCATCCAATTTTTACAGAATTCAAATACGATGTCTGAAATGAAAGTTATGACAATTTTCACTTGGTCGCTTGTTTGAGATTAAATTCTAGAGCCTGCAAAAACCCTAACTTCATCAGATCATATCTCTGAAAATATATCGAACCAATATCTAAAATATGTACATGAGGTTCACTAGTATTTCAAGTCCATGTGGTTTCAATTTTATCTTTTGAAGCTTCATAGAAAAAAAAAGTTATAGCGAAAATTCCAAGATGACCTGTTTGAAGAAGCAGAACCCTAGAATCCAAAGCTCTGATACCAAATGTTAAGCAACCAACTCACAGAATAGAAGAAAAGATAGATGAACGACTTCGTAATTATCCACTTCGAGGGGGAAACCTCTTTTACATTACATAAATGAATAATTATTGGATGATACAAATGACAAAAACTACTTTCTATATATAGGAATCTAAGGTGTCACAATATAATGAGAGCCTACATAACAATAATAATGTAAGGGAACAACAATAACAATAGTGGGCTTCTATGGAGCACAATAATAAACATATGGGGACTACATGAGAAGAACAATAAAAATAAGAGGGCTATATTAACAATAACAATAAGGGGATACACTAATATTATAGGGACCTAATAATACTGCAAACTCATAATCACTTAATAAATTCTGTTAGTATATATGGCGCATAATAGTTCACAAGTTCCATACGAACACTCGATTGATAATTAAATGTATAGTTTATCATTTATCTACTAAGTAATTAGGAGGTAATTAAAAAACCTATCAAGGACCAAGCATAGATGTAAATTTAGAGCATAATAACAAGGGGGAGGGAGGATGTGGTGAGGCATGAGAGGGTGGCCTGAGAGGGGGAAAGGAAAATGATATTAGAAGAGGACAATGGTGGATGTCTAGGGAAGGTTGAGTGGTGGGCATGAAAAAATGGAGGAAGAAGCCAAAGGGGGTAAACTAATATGGAGGGGGGTGAAGAAAGGAGGTGAGGGACAGACAAAGAAGAGAGGGAGGTATGTGAGACTAGGGGATGGAATGAGAGGGATGAAGTGGAGGGAGGTGAGAAGATATGAAGGATATATAATGGAAATGAGGTAGAATACAATGGGATAGGGTAGCAAGTGAAGGGTGTGGGGGGAGGACAGGAGGTGGAGCGGGGGAGGGGAAAAAGTGAAGGGGAAATGTGGTGGGATATGTAGGTGAGAAGAGGAAAAAGGTCAATGGGTATGGGAGAGAAAGTCATGGGTGTGACATAAAGGAGGGAAAATCCACCAAAGTGTTAGGAAAGGAGATGATAATATAGGGGAAATGAGAGGGAGTAAGGTGAGACTATGAGAGGTGGACATGTGGGAATGGGGTCAAAGGGGCAAGGAGGGATGGTTGAGAAAAGGTGAAGGATTTAAGGGTAGGGGAGAGTGAGTGGTATTAATGAATGATAGTAAGAAGGATATAAAGGGGAGGGAGGGGTAGGATGAAGAGGAAGGATATAAGGGGGAAGGGGAGGTAGGATGTATTTAATTATATGATGTAACTAAAATAATATATATACACACCATTAATGGTGCACCAAAAATATCACTTTTGCTCTGAGTGCAGTTCTGTGTATGCTACATAAAGCACCACCATCTAATGATGTTCTATGTAAAATATCACACTAGAAAAATTAAGGTGCTCCTCAAGTTGTGGTGCACCAAGATCCTCATGATGTTCCAATATAATACATGCCCTGATGCACTAATTTCCAAATATAGCATTGATGTGATAATATTTAAATTTTAAAAATTTTAATTTGATCATTGAATTTTAATTTACTGATGGTATCCCATCGTATCATAATTGGTGCTCCATTCTATGAAGAGCAATAATGCACCCCTATTCATATAATTCACTGAGAAGGCTTATGAATTGGTGGATTCCTACTCTTACACCCACAACCTTTTTAGTAGAAACATGCGGCTCTATGTAGAGCAGATTGGTATTGAGGAAGATTTTGCTAAGGAATGGAAATGTTAGGTAGACAACTTAGTCTTTAGATTTATATGGCTAGATGGCGAGGTGGAAGATTCACTGAATTCGTTATTAAACCCATCCACATGCACTATTATTGTAGAATTAGGATGCAAGGCATGGTGTGAAGCTAGTTTCAATAAAGAACGTAATTGGTGATGGTAGTTCCTATGAAAAATTCATACTCCAATAAAAGAAAAATTATCCTCTAGTTGTCTTGAAAAAATATCACTTCCATGTGTGAAAAATTAATCAAATGAGGACGTATTAGACCCAACTGATTTGCTATGTGCAAAGGAGCTTTTTAAATAGTCCCATGTGTTAGAAAATCTATATGCAAACTGCTCAATTGCAAATAGATTTTATCTCGTTGTTTTGCCAATCCTATTGATCATTAGCTAAAACACAAAAAAACTAGTATGTCATAAAGTCGACTATCTTTAAAATGCTATATTTATTGGGTTAATTGAAAGTGGACCATATTGAGGTCATACTTTAACGTTACAACACTCACTAGGTCGGCTTAAAAATTCAAGTTGGACCATATTGAGGTCATACTTTAACGTTAAAACACTCACTAGGTCGGCTTAAAAATTCAAGTTGGGCGGGCGATAGGATAATCCAAGCAAAGGCGTGGAAGATAGTGGACCGTGTAAATTTAGTTACCAAGTTGGCCTCTGCCAAACATCTCTGAAGTCAAGCGCCGGCGGTCTATGATGTGCAGTTGCTCGGTCAATCACAAAAGAAGATTTCAAATTTGGCCATAAATCACGGAGTGATGTTGCTCTCACTCAGTCGTCGTTACAAAATTTTCCACACCACCAACCAGAGAAGATAAACTATAATTCCGTGCTGCCTACGCTGGGTACCCTATATATATATAGAGAGGGCGCCTAACATACTCACCACAACTGGGCAATACGGGCATTAACATTATAACGTCAATTGCAATTCATTGTATTGAAACTGTTATTCTCTTTAAGCTGCTGCCTACCCATTTGCAATGGGGCGAAGAACATTCGCAGCTTCCGTTTGGATCACAGCAATAGTAACTTTATTAGCTGTTCATGTTTATCTGCAAGGTAACGCTCCGCTCTCTCAATATCATTATACTGATTTGATGAATAAATCATGAATTATATAGCAGTATGTATGTATTTGTCAAAGTAGAAATATTAATCAATTTTGTTTGATGAGTGCAGGTATAGAAGGTGCGACAATGACCGTGAAAAACCAGTGCTCATACACAGTTTGGGCGGCTGGCAGTCCTGGCGGCGGGCAGCAATTGGGGCAGGGCGAGACATGGAGTTTTGACGTTCCCGCGGATACAACAGGAGGCAGAATCTGGGGGCGTACCGGCTGCTCCTTCGACGGTAGCGGGCGGGGCAGTTGCACCACCGGTGACTGCGGCGGTTTGCTGAGTTGTCAAGGGTATGGAAGTGTCCCTGCAACGCTGTTTGAATATGGTCTGAATAAGTACATGAATCAAGACTTCCTTGATATCTCTCTGGTCGATGGCTTCAATATCCCTCTCTCTGTAACTCCCTCAAACTCTGCGTGCACAGTAATAGGTTGCACCGTCGACATAAACGCCGTGTGCCCTGCAGAATTGAAAGTGACCGATGGATGCAAGAGTGCCTGTGCCCAGTTCAATACCCCTCAATACTGCTGCACCGGAGCCTCCGAAAACAACTGCGGTCCCACAAACTATTCCCAATTCTTCAAGGGGAAGTGCCCACAGGCATACAGCTATGCCAAGGACGATGCCACCAGCGTTTTCACCTGCCCCAATGGTGCTAATTACAACGTTGTCTTCTGTGGTTAGGAAGATATCTTCATACTGATATCGTAACAATAGATAAATATCATACTGATAACAATAATACTGTTGCATCGGCAGTGGAATGCCATGTTTTCTGCAAATAAAAAGGCATGATTTTAATATCGAAAATGATCATCCAATGACTCTTATGAAATAAATCCGACCATTGTTTTTGAAATTTTAATATAAGTTAAAATAACAGTTGTTCGCTTTATCTAATTCTACCATTTTTGAATAAATAAAATTTTGTATTTAAAATATTATAACTGGATCAAATGATTCCAACCATGACTCAGTTTCGGTATATATATGATTTTCGAGATCAAATTATATTTATATTTATTGGGTTTTTTTAAATAACAAAAATAATAGCACCATTTTTTTTAGAATTTTAAATTAAATCTTATATTATAAGTTTTATGGATTCAGTCAATTATCATGAACGACCAGTAGGGATAAGTCCCTGCAAGTAAATAATAGCACTTACGGTTTGCATATCAGGAATAGATCTCTGTAATTAACATTTATCAGTAGCACTTATTTGTGTTTGTTTGTATATAAAGTTTTTGAACAGACATATTTATATTCTAAATTCTAAATTAATTAATAAAATAGTTTTATAAAATATATATTAATTTTAATAAGTATATTGTTTTTTTTATTAATTAAGCAGCGTTCGCTCTACTTCACATATTGAATTTTATACTTCACTTTTTTTTTCAGTCATATTTTTTTCAGATTTGATAATCATCCAATACTCTTCCTTACGGGTAAAGAAATTGAGAACCATGAATTAAGTTACGGGTAAAGAATTTTATAACTAGAAAATGATTTCGTGTGTGTACGAGTGTCACGGAAAATCTTTGGCCAAAATCTGAATTGGAATAAAATCTTAAACAAAACCAAATCACCACAAATGGCTTTAGCTTTCGCTGACAATTAAACAAGTTACTTTATCATTTTCCCTCACTGTGCCACGTCACATTCATTTCATCGCTGCACCCATTTTATATTAATGCGACGTAGAATTAAAATGACAATGCATAACTTAGTATATAAAAGCATTTCATTAACTCTCCATCACCTTGATTGATTTAACTAATTTATAAATTTTTTAATTTCAAAAGTATTCATTTTATTATATTTTTAATGGGATATTTTATTATGTTTTTAATAAGTCTCGTTAAAGTAGGGAGTTAAAACTAGTTGTTTTCTAGCATTTTATTAGTTCATGTTTACGTAAGTAAATAGTAGTTTTTTTTTATGATAAGATTTTTTTATGTGCTTTATTTTATCTTTTATTGTTAAATTTTAACAATTATTGAATTTTTAGTGGCTATATTGAAGATTCTAACAATCTTGTTACAATAAAAAAAGGGTTTTTGTTCGTTTTGGCAACACTTTAATTGGTTTTAGCAACACTTCAATTGAAGAATTAAAAAGAACAATTTTTATAGGCAACAAGGTTTAAATTAGTAAAAAAAAATTATATGCAAGAAATGCATATGTAGGAGAAAGAGAATAATATGTATACTCAAACAAGAGTCTCTATTAGCTCCCCACTTGTAATAACTCTGGTGAAAATTCCATGTAATAAAAGTAAAAAATCCATGTATTCCAAGCTAATGGCGAGCAAAACATCATCTTAGGTGGGTGTTCATTTAGGTTTATTATGGCCAAGGAAATTGGAAAAGGCACTGGCAAAGGCTTTAGAAATACATTAAAAAGGCAAAAAGTATTTTTGGCACATTTATTTATGAAAATAATGGAATGAGGAGAAAAGGGAGAGGAAAGGTCACAGGTTGCATGTGAGGAGGAAAATAATGGAAAATGAAGAAAATAGAGGCCTCATTGATAAAAAGGTTGAATCAGTTGGCAGGCTTTTGCTCACATATTTTGAGCTCTCTCATTTTTTGATTTTTTTGTGCTTGATTTGTGGTCTTGATTGCATCTAGTGCATGATCATGCCACTTTGGTTGCGATGTCATATTTCTATTGGTTTTCATGGTTTTCTTCTTGTTGTTTCTTGTTCTTGTCCTTGTATTTTATGTTTTGAGTATCTAAGGAATTGCTTCGGGAAAGAGGAAATTTAATGGAGCTATGGGAGAGTTGTGTGGTACCCAACAGGTGATGTAAGACTCATATGAAGCTCGGTGCATGAGTAAGCGCAACAGAAGGCAAGAATATCACAGTCGGTTGGATTAGTTGGGTCCATTAGGGTAAATGGATGGTGGCAGAATAGTCATGAGAAAGGTAACACAAAAGGTAGAGTAAATGGATTTGAGGCGTCAAATGCCTTGGCTATGTTGGGAACTATTGTTCTCAATGTTTTGCATGGTGTGCACATATAAAGGAATTTATCTTAACCTAGACCTTATGATATCTAGCAATTGTGTTGTGATCATGATTATGGTAATGTTTATATATGTATACATGTATGCAAGTATGCATTTATGTATGTCGTGTCTCACATGGTCGTCATGGATCATGATTGTTTAATGTCAATGTTTATATATATGTGTGTGTTTATGTATGTCATTGTTGGACATGATCATGATTGTTTTGTGCTAATTATTATATACATGTATGTATCTATGTATCTCTATCACTGTATGATATGGTTTTCAAGGATAATTCTTGTGGAGGTGAATGGCATTAAGAGGTTATTGGTATTATTAAGAATCAAGTGGGAAGATTATCTCTGACAGATATACAAGGTCAGTGTCATGTGGATATGAATTGATATTATAAGCTTCTACTATGCCTTTGTTTATGCTATGGAAAGGTAATGCTAAGGGGTACATCAGTGAAGTGAAAGTAGTTTTATCTACGACATGCTAGGATAAGAATGGATACTGGAGAGACACTGGAAGCAAGGTTGCTTTGTGGAGTCAATGGGTGGTCTATGTATGTGTAATGTTATTGCTATGTATATGTTGTGCATGTTGTATATTCAGTGATTGTACCTATGGTGATGTGTGCATGTGACATATGTAGTATTGTGTACATATGATGTTATATATCTGTTGTATATATGGTGTTGAGTGTATATTTCATATGCAGTGCTAGGTATAGATGGTGTTATGTACATGTTGGGTATGCGGTGTTTTGTACTTATTGTACTATGTGCATCTTGGATATGTGGTGTTGTGTGCATGTTGGATATGTGATGTTGCATACGTATGGTGCTATGTACATGTTGTATATGTAGAGCTATGTGTATATGGTGTTGTGTGCGTGTTGTACATATGATGTTGTGTTCATGATTGTACATGTGGCGATGTCTGCATGTGGTGTTATGTACATATTGTACATATGGTGATGTGTGTGTGTTGTACATATGGTGCTATGTACATATGGCATTGTGTGTATGATTGTACATGTGGTGATATATGCATATGGTGTTGTGTACATGTTTTACATATGGTGTTGTGTGCAGGTGGTGTCGCGTACATGTCGTGCATGTGGTTTTGTGTACATGTGGTGTCATATATATGTCGTGCATGTGGTGTTGTGCGCATGTGGTATTGTGTACACATTGTGTAGGTGGTGTCATGTACATGTGATGTTGTGCACACATTGTGCAGGTAGTGTTGTGTAAAAGTGGTATTGCATACATGTTGTGCATAGGGTACTGGTATACATGTGTTATTGTCTGCATGTCGTACATGTTGTGTTGCAGGTATGCGGTACTATGTATGTGCATGGTGCAGTCGTGGTATCGTGACATGTGATTTCATTGTGTTGTACTATGTATATATATATGTATTGTATTGTATTGTATTGTACATCGGGTGTAGGTGTATGTGTCATATGTCGGTGTGGGTGAGTGTATTGTATGGTGTTGTATGTCGTATGTGGGTGTAGGTGTTGTGATGTAGAATGTGTGTATGTGTACGTGATTGAAGAGAAGCAAATTCACTATGTGTTTTCTGAGTGTGGTTACTAATCCAGTGTGTGTACAGAAAGAATAAAGGAAAAAGCAAGGAGGACCAGTTAAAGGATAAGTATCAACATTTGATTTCAATTATATTATGCACATGATCTACGATTCTAACTTATGATGGTTACATGTGATTTATGATTATGGTTTATGATGATTGCATGTGATTCATTATTTTGACCTGTGATGGTTGTGTTTTGAGCTAACTAGATGTGATATCTTTATACATGATGATTTGATCAAACAATGAGTTTGACTTGTTGTGACAGGAAGTAAATAGGATTGAAGGTGTACCTTATTGTTGAGCTACCAATGAGGTATGATTTGAAGTTATTTCAATTTATTTAGAATCTAATGGAAATTATGTGTTTGGTAGAGGAAAGCATGCAATGCCGGGTTAGGTGGTTGAAACTGATTGGAATAATTAGTAGCAACAATGAAAAGGAATTGAAACAGGCAGGAGTATGCTGGTAAATCACTTCAGGAGCAGGGCCATTATGGGACACGGGTACCCAATAGTGTCGATTGATTTCCATGAGCATGCTATGACCAGTATGATGGTTGAGGCATGTATATGCCTTTGTTTTTATATCTTATAATGCGAGGAAACATTTCCAAGGGATAGATTGCCCAGGATAGGGGATGTCAGGGAACTTGGAAGGTGAGTGACTACACGGAAGGGGATTATCGTATTTCTCGAGGGATTGTGTATCATAGAAGGGAAGGTCGGGGATGGATTTTTTTTTTCATTAGCATTGCAAGATGGAATCAGATGCACATTGGGAGTGTTCCCTAGAACAATGAGTCGATAATTGCTCACTGGGGAGTGCAGTAGCACAGGATTATAGCGTTGGACACAGGATGCATATTTGACTTGGAAGTGGATTACGACTTCTTGGAAAGGAAGTGAATCCTGGTACTACTTTGAGGGTGGAGGTGTGAGCCTCTATATTCCCTTGTTTTTTATACAAGCATCTTATCCTTTTATTTGTTGGTTGAGAAAATGTGTATATGTGTATATTTTTTTAAGTACCCTAATGAGTTGTGTTATAAAGCTCGAGTATGTGGTATGTTGTCATGTTTTCAGTAGGTTGATCATTGTAATACTGCAATGAGCTATGTTATAAAGCTCCATAGGTAGTATGTTTTATTTTTTTTCTGGTTATAGGTGTCATTGAACACCGAGGACATTGTTCCCCTGAGGGGGAGGGTTTTGTAACAACCCTGGTAAAAAATCCATGTAATAAAAGTAAAAATAATAACCACGGTTGATGGGACACATATTCGAAGCTTAATGGTGGGAAAACCACCCTACTAGGTGTTCATTTCGGTTTATTATGGCTAAGGAAATTGGAAAAGGAAATGGAAAAGGATTTAGAAAGGCATTAAAGAGGAAAAAAAGTATTTTTGGCACATTTATTTATGAAAATAATGTAAATTAGGAGAAAAGGGATATGAAAGGTCACACATTGCATGTGAGGAGGAAAATAATGTAAAAGGAAGAAAATAGAGGCCTCATTCATAAAAAGGCTTCTGAGGATCAGTTGGTAAGATTTTTCTCACATTTTTGGAGCCCTCTCTCTCTCTCTTTCTCTCTCTCTCTCTCTCTTAGACACCTAGAGTTTTCTTGGAGCACTTAGGCATTGAACCAAGAAAGGTAAGAAAGCAAGAAGAAGGAGGAAGAGAACAAGGAGGAGCAGGAATCAAGCAGCTATAACATGATTCTTGGCAGGTATCGATTTGCATGTGTATTTTCGTTGCTAGATCTGGAATGCATGGTATTGCATGTGGTTCTTTTCTGTCTTGGCATGAGTTTTTTCCAGGTGTGACAGTGTTTTCAGCCTAGCCTTGCCATTTTCAGATAGTCATGGTATTTTGGAGTTCTCATGTCTTGGTTTAGTTGGATTACCGGATGGATTCGAAGTTGATTGAGTTGGATCTTCGAATAATATTATTATTTATGACACCGAACCAGTTTATGTGTTTCCTTGGTTTAGGGCCTAGTGATCCGGGTTTGTATTGTAGTAAAGCCTAAGAGGTGTTGCCTCGATTTAGGGCCTAGTGATCCAGCATTGGATTATGGTAAAGCCTGAGAGGTGGTTTCCCTTGATTAGGCCTAGTAATCCTTGCCGGTGAATGGCGGTATATATGGTAAAGCCTAAAGGGTGGTTTATCGGTTTAGGGCCTATTGACCCATAATTCAAACTATGGGTAGCGGTAAATCCTAAGAGACTAGGAGACGGGAAAATTCCTCATGGTTTAGGTAGAGAGAATCCGATTATATCCATGCTTGTCTTGGCCTAGTGATCGGGTGTATATAACGGCAAAGCCGGTTATGATATGTTTATTGCGTTGGCCTAGTGATCCGAGATGGATAACTCTAAGGCTTGATTTTTATTAATGAGGGTGAGGTGGTTTAGCCTCGGTATGCCCTAGTTGGTTCTTCCAGTCTGAGTCCCACATTCATGCTTGGAATATGGCACAAGGGTGATTGGCTGAAGAGAGATCTGGCTCAGCTAATCTATGGTTGGGTGGAGCGTGGAAATCCCATCTCCGGTTGGTTTATGTGGATTCTATCGTTATTGTATCCATGCTATTTATGTTGTTATTATGTTGATTATAAGCATATATTTAATTAGTGATGAGGTATGGCTCTATCCATGCTTTTCTTATAAATGAATACACAATGTATCTATGGTCAAATAGATTATATTGCAGCCTCTGATATAAGGGAGAAATGATTCTTAGCGATTCTCAAATAAGTATGAGACCCCTATGTGTAAATATATTGTTTACACCTGTAGATGCAATGTTTGAGACATGTTTGACGAAATTCCTTTCATGGCTAGAAGGGGTCCAGATGAGTTCTTGATGTTGTGATTTCTTTTATACCTTTTATTTAATTCTATTTATCATCTCCTACAATTTCATGAAGTTTTGGGCAGTGACTTGGACTTTGGGGCTAAAAAATTAGCACAAAACTCGGAGTTACGGCATAGAACTAACCAAACCAAGCCATGGCCGCTACCTTTCCTTGGCATGCCCATGTCTATAGGCTTTTAGCTGCTACCTTTCCTTGTCATGCCCACGGATAAGGCTCAAATTGGTAAAAAATTCAGTCCCCCTTAGGGGACAGGGATCTAGGAGGTTGGATTACCTCCTAGGGATGTTGTTGATGTTGTGTAATGGGTATTTTCCTTGTTTCCATCGGATCTACTTCCTTAAGGTCACCTAGGAGGTTGAATCTCATATTAGTAGCCTATCGTCACTTGTTTACCCTGGTTGGTCGATTACTTGGGTAGACGTGGGAAGGGGGTCTAACAGAGTAGTATCAGTGAAATGGTTGCGCTCTCCTTGGGTGTTGTTTGGTTTCTGTTCACTTGGTGTTGTTTGTTTTATGTTCTCTTGGTGTCACATCTGATACCACAGATTGGTATCAGAGCATGGTTGCGCTCTCCTTGGGTGGTTTCTGGTTTTTTTTCTCTTTGTGTGATGTGTAGTTCCCAGTCTCTTTGGTTAATATCTGAAACCACATAGTGGTATCAAAGCATGGTTTAATCCTTGGATTGGATGGGCAGTATGTTGATCATGCATTTATGTCAGTTTCATATGTGTTTAGTATGTTTGTGGTCTATATGTGTGTGATGCATCCGTGTTATGTTGGCCAAGGTGGCAGTGGTGGCACTGTGGAAGTGTCGATGATGTTGTTTTCAACATGTTGTCATGAGTGTATGACTCTTTATGTGTTGTTCATGCTTTTGTATTGTTCGTGCAGGCTTGCTTACATATGGTTACATATTGTACACACATTCCTTGCTTATGCTAGGTCACATATTGGTCATGCTTCGGTGTTATCCATGTATGATTTCTTGTGTGATGTCGTATGTTGAACATGCATTTTCCATTCATGATTGGTTATACATGTCAAGTAGGTTCATATTGTCAAGTTTGCATTGGTTTGATTGAGGTTATTGTGCATGAGGTCATTTCATGCAATTAGGTCATCATGATGATATTAGTATGTTATGATGCTAATGTGTTAGCTAAGATAGAGCAGGAGATGCAGATCCTTAAAGTGACATTACAACAATGGAATTTGGGGTAAGAGAATATTTTCAAACAAGTTTGTATGCTTGGCATGCAGATATGTGATTCATGGTTGTTGTAATCATTAGGGTTACTTATATGTTTTTCATTATATTATTATTATGGTTACATATATGATAAACGCTAGTTGATCATTGTAGTCATATGCATTATGTTTATGTGTATGCCTCACATTATATTAATGTTATGCTAAATGTTAGTTGACTAGTGTGATCATATGTACATGCATTGGTTGGTCAAGTATGGTATTAACTTGAGGACTATGTTATATGTTGTTGATGAGCATGTTATATGTTAACTTATTGTTGTTATGTGTTAGTCAACTTGATGGTTAGGGTTATGAAATTCAGACACGAGTCAACCTAATTATGATAGTGTGTTGTATTATGTCTATACTCACTGTGCAGATGTGATTGCTATGTAGGAATGAAAATTATGAATTTATGATGTGAACATGTTAGCTATTTACTATTGTGAATATCATGATCGTATTTGTGTTTGAGTTCATGTGTTTTGAAATCATATTGTGCTAATCTAGATTGATTGTGCATACAAGATAGCCTCCCCTAAGATACATTAAGGTATGAGTTTGCTTATGTAGTATACTAGGTGCTTGAATGTTTTATTATGTCATCTATCTGGTGTTGAGTGTTTGGTGTCTATTATGTTGCCTAGTTGATTTATCTAACATGGTACATTTATAGTTTGTTTTAATGTTGATTAATCACATACGATGAGTATGTTTTTATAAGATTGCATGAAGAAATGATCTTGTTTTAATATGGTTGTGCTAACACATGTGTTGAGATAGTTGATATGTACTTGAGTACAAGTAGGTGATAGTTATAGCATTATGTATTTTGACCGATGAATGTGAGTTGATTGTGGATTATGACATGGTTATTAGCCTTGGTAAAATTTGATTTCAAATTGATAGATATGTTGTCTTGATCTTTGGTACATACGCTTTACATGCGTGTTCAGTTACAGGTCAATTTGCTTGGAAAAACAAGGTAAGGTAACTGGCATATTGTTATGTTAATTTATGCACTGACAATTATGAGTTTATGGAAGTATGATGCAGGGGATTGCATGGAAAAAGATATTGTTATGAAATCTTGAAGAAGGCTCGGGTTGAGCTTTCCTTTGGAAGTATTGGGAACCATGGGGATTGAATCATTGTGGTTGTTTTTAGTCTTGTGCTTTTGGCCATTTTGATTTTCTTGTGCTTGATTTGTGGTCTTGATTGCATTTAGTGCATGATCATACCACTTTGGTTGTAGTGTCGTATTGCTATTGGTTTTCATGGTTTTCATTTTTATGTTTCTTGTTCTTTTCCTTGTCTTTTATGTTATGAGTGTCTAGGGAATTGGTTCGGGAAAGAGGAAATTTAATGGAGCTATGGGAGAGTTGTGTGGTACCCAACATGTGATGTAAGACTCAAATGAAGCTCGGTGCATGATTAAGCGCAACAGAAGGTAAGAATTTGACAGTCGACTGGATTAGTTCGGTCCATTGAGGTAAATGGATGGTGGCAAAATAGTCGCGAGAAAGGTAACATGAAAGGTGAAGAAAATGGATTTGAGGCGTCATATTCCTTGGCTATGTTGGGAACTGTTGTTCTCAATTTTGTGCATGGTGTGCACATATAAAGGAATTTCTCTTAACCTAGACCTTATGATATCTAGAAATTGTGTTTTGATCATGATTATGGTAATGTTTATGTATGTATACATGTATGTATGTTGTGTCTCATAGGATCGTCATGGATCATGATTGTTTAATGCCAATGTTTATATGTATATATGTGTGTATGTATGTCATTTCCAGACGAGATCATGAATTTTTTAAGCTAATGATTATATACATGTTTATATCTATATATCTATGTCACTTTCTGATAGGGTTTTCAAGGATCATTCTTGTGGAGGTGAATGGCATGAAGAGGTTATTTGTCTTATTGGGAATCAAGTGGGAAGAGTAGCCCTGACATATATACAAGGTTAGTATCATGTGGATATGAATTGATATTATATGCCTGTACTATGCCCTTTTTAAGTTATGAACATGTAATGCTAATGGGTACATCAGAGAAGTGAAAGTAGTTTGATCTACGGCATGCTAGGATAAGCATGGATAGTGAAGAGACACTAGAAGCAAGGTTTCTCTGTGGATTCAATGTGCAGTCAATGTACGTGCAATGCTATTGTTGTGTATATGCTGCGCATGTTGTATATTCAGTGATTGTACCTATGGTGATGTGTGAATATGCCATATGTAGTATTGTGTCCATATGATGTTATATGATTTTTGTATATAGGGTGTTGAGTGTATATTTCATATGTAGTGCTAGGTATAGATGGTGTTATGTACATGTTGGGTATGCGGTGTCGTGTACTTATCGTATTATGCGCGTGTTGGATATGCGGTGTTGTGTGCATGTTGGATATGAAGTGTTGTGTGCGTACGATGCTATGTACATGTTGTATATGTAGTGCTATGTGCATATGATGTTTTGTGCATGTTGTACATATGATGCTATGTACATATGGTGTTGTGTGCATGATTGTACATGTGGTGTTGTGTACATGATGTACATATAGTGTTGTGTGTGTGTTGTACATATGGTGCTATGTACATATGGTGTTGTGTGAATGATTATACATGTGGTGATGCATGCATGTGGTGTTGTGTACATGTCGTACATATGGTGTTGTGTGCAGGTGGTGTCATGTACATGTCGTTCATGTGGTTTTTTGTACATGTGGTGTCATATACATGTCGTGCATGTGGTGTTGTATACATGTGGTATTGCATACACATTCTACAAGTAGTGCAGTGTAGATTTGGCATTGTGTACACATTGTGCAGGTGGTGTCATGTACATGTGTTGTTGTGCACACGTCGTGCAGGTAGTGTTGTGTACAAGTTGTATTGTATACGTGTTGTGCATAGGGTATTGGTATACATGTGGTATCATGTGCATGTCGTACATGTCATGTTGTGGGCATGTGGTACTGTGTTTGTGCATGGTGCAGCCATCGTATCATGATGTGTATTCCTTGTGTTGTACTTTGTATATGAACATGTATTATGTTGTATTGTATTGTACGTCGAGTGTAGGTGTATGTGTCGTATGTCGGTGTGGGTGCGTGCATTGTATGGTGTTGTATGTCATATGTGGGTGTACATGTTGTGATGTACAATGTGTGTATGTGTATGTGATTGAAGAGAAGAAAAGGCACTGGGTGTTTGTCGAGTGTGGCAGCCAATCCGATGTGTGTATAGAAAGAACAAAGGAAAAAGTAAGGATAAATTAAAGGATAAGTATCAACATTTTATTTTAGCTATATTATGCATGTGTTCTACAATTCTAACTTATGGTGGTTACATGTGATTTATGATTATGGTTTATAATGATTGCATGTGATTCATGATTTTTACCTATGATGGTTGTGTTTTGAGCTAACTAGATGTGATATCTTTATACATGATGATTTGATCAAAAAACGAGTTTGACTTATTGTGATAGGAATTAAATAGGATTGCAAGTGTACCTTGCTGATGAGCTACCAAAGACGTATGATTTGAAGTTATTTAAATTTATTGAGACTCTAATGGAAATTATGTGTTTGGTACAAGAAATCATGAAATGCCCAGCTGGGTGGTTGAAACTCATTGGAAGAATTAGCAGCAATAGTGAAAAGGAATTGAAACATGCATCAGTATGTTGGTAAAGCAATTCAAGAGCAGGGCCATTGTGGGACACTGGTACCCAATAGTTTCTATTGATTTCCATGAGAATTCTATGACCGGTATGATGGTTGAGGTAGGTATATTCCTTGGTTTTTATATCTTCTGATGCAAGGAAGCCTTTCCAAGGGATGGATTTCTCGGGATAGGGGATGCTAGAGAACTTGGAAGGTGAGTGACTACACGGAAGGGGATTATCGGATTTCCTGAGGGATTGTGTATAAAATAAGGGAAGGTTGGGGATGTATTTTTTTTTTGTCATTAGCATTTCAAGATGGAATCATATGCACATTGAGAGTGTGCCCTGGAACAATGAGTCGGTAACTATTCATTGGGGGGTGCAGTAGCGCAGCATTATAGTGCTGGACACTGGATGCATATTTGACTTGGCAGTGGATTAGGACTTCCTGGGAAGGAAGTGAATCTTGGTACTACTTTGAGGGTGGATTTGTGATCCTTTTATTTGTTGGATGATAAAATGTGTATATGTGTATATTTTTGTAAGTATCGTAATGAGTTGTGTTATTAAGATTGAGTATGTGGTATGATTTCATGTTTTCAGGAGGTTGATCATTGTAAAAAATGCAACCAGCTATGTTATAAAGCTCCATAGGTAGTATGTTTTATCTCTTTTCTGGTTGTAGGTGTCATTGAACACTGAGGATGGTTTTCCCCTAAGGGGGAGGGTTCTATAACAACCCTGGTAAAAATTCCATGTAATAAAAGTAAAAATAATAACCATGGTTGATGGGACATGTATTCCAAGCTTAATGGTGGGAAAACCATCCTAGCAAGTGTTCATTTTGGTTTAATATGTCTAAGGAAATTTGCAAAAGAAATGGCAAAGGATTTAGAAAGGCATTAAAGAGGCAAAAAGTATTTTTGGCACATTTATTTATGAAAATAATGGAAATTAGGAGAAAAGGGAGATGAAAGTTCACAAGTTGCATGTGAGGAGGAAAATAATGGAAAATGAAGAAAATAGAGGCCTCATTGATAAAAAGGATTCCGCGGATCAGTTGGCAAGATTTTTCTCACATTTTTGGAGCTCTCTCTCTCTCTCTCTCTCTCTCTCTCTCTCTCTCTCTCTCTCTCGCTCTTACTCTTAGACACTTGGAGTTTTCTTGGAGCACTTTGGCATTGGACCAAGAAATTTAGGAAAGCAAGAATAAGGAGGAAGAAAACAAGGAGGAGCAGGCATTAAGAATCTACAACAGGATTCTTGGCAGGTATCGATTTTCATGTGTATTTTCGTTTCTATATCTGGAATGCATGGTATTGCATGTGGTTCTTTTTTGTCTTGGCGTGGGTTTTTTCCAAGTGTGACAGTGTTTTTAGCCTAGCCTTTCCATTTTCAGATAGTCATGGTGTTGTGGAGTTCTCATGTATTGGTTTAGTTGGATTACCAGATGGATTCAAAGTTGAGTGAGGTGGATGTTTGAATATTATTATTATTTATGAAACATAACCAAATTATGTGTTGCCTCAGTTTAGGGTCTAGTGATTCGGGTTTTTATTATGGTAAATCTTGAGAGGTGTTGGCTCAGTTTAGGGCCTAGTGATCCAACATTGGATTGTGGTAAATCCTGAGAGGTGGTTTCCCTTTATTAGGCCTACGAATCCTTGCAATTGAATGACAAGATATATGGTAAAGCCTAGAGGGTGGTTTCTTGGTTTAGGGCCTATTGACCCCTAATTCAGACTGTGGGTTGCGGTAAAGCCTGAGAGACTCTGAGACAAGAAAATTCCTCATGGTTTACGCGGAGAGAATCTGATGATATCCATGTTTGTGTTTTCCTAGTTATCAGGTGTAGATCACAATAAATCTGGTATATGTTTCTTGTATTGGCCTAATGATCCGGGATGGATCACTATAAATCTTGATTTCTATTGATGAAGGTGAGGTGGTCTAGCCTTGGGATTCCCTAGTTGGTTCTTTCAGTCGGAGCTCCACATTCGTGCTTGGAATATGGCACGGGGGTGATTGGATGAAGAGAGATTTGGCTCAGCCAATCTATGGTCGACTGGAACTTGGAAATCCCATCTTCGATTGGTTTATGTGGATTCTATTGTTGTTGTATCCATGGTATTTCTATTGTTATTATGTTGGTTATAAGCATGTATTTAATCAGTGATGAGGTATGGCTCTACCCATGTTTTTCTTGTAAATGAATACACAATGTATCTATGGTCAAATAGATTGTATTACGGCTTATGATGTAAGGGAGCAATGCTTCTTAGTGATTCTCAGATAAGTATGAGACCCCTATTTTTAAATCTATTGTTTACACCTGTAGATGCAATGTTTGTGACATGTTTGACGAATTGCATGTCATGGCTAGGAGGGGCCTAGATGATTTCCTAATGATTTGATTAATTTTTTACCTTTTATTTAATGTTATTTATCATCTCCTACAATTTCATGAAGTTTTGGGAAGTGACCAGGGCTCTAGGGCTAAAAAAGTGGCACAAATCCCAGATTTGTAGGCACAGAACTAACCAAACTAAGCCTTGGCCACTACCTTGCCTTGGCATGCCCGCGGCTAAGTCTCAAATTGGTCAAAAAGTTAGTCCCCATCAGGGAACAATGGTTTGGGAGGTTGGGTTACTTACTGGGGATGTTGTTGGTGTTGTGTAAGGGGTGGTCATCTTGTTTCCATCGGTTCCACTTCCTTAAGGTCACCTAGGAGGTTGAATCTCATATTAGTAGTCTCTTGTTGCATGTTTACCCCAGTTGGCTGGTTACTTGGGTAGATGTGGGAAGGGGGTGTTATACCACTCTCCCAGGAAACCTAAAATAAATTCATGTATGTCAGTGGGTCAAAATTGTGTGTTTTCCAACTTCCTTTCCGTTACATGAGATGAGAAATTTTCATGGTCCAAGGGTTTGGATAACCTAGTTTGACATGAAGTAGCACTTGGAGCAGAAGCGCCCAAGGTGTCGAATCAATCTAGTTATTGGTGTATCGATTAATACTATATGTGCTACATTAAGATCAATTCTCATGTCTCACCACATATTTGAGGGATATTTACCAAGTTGCATCAAACAAGCACACCAAGAGGAGAAGGAACGCACCACAACATACTTGAGAGAAGAGGAGACAACCAAAAAGATCTCACTAGAAGCAACTGGTTATTATCCACTATTCATTAAATCTACCTATTTCATTATGGGGATTAGAAAGGAAATCATTAAGTCCTCCTTAGCATGACTTGAAATTCCAAAGCTGAGCATTAATTAAGATAAACATGATGATGCTCTCTGCCAATTGATTCCCATCATAGTCTCAACATTCCTTCACTCGATCTCATATCCATGACATGATTTATGGTGTTAACTCAATCCTATGGATAGAAGCATGAGGGCTTGTTCTATAGTCGCCATGAGCACTACATGCAATTTTGGTAGGTGGACAAGGTTTCACTTCTCTAGGTGGAAGTGGGACATAGGTAAAGTGGTGATAAAGGGGTATAAAAGTTTGATGTTACTTTCAAAGGTCTATGCTTTCATAGCTTACTTTGTTGAAGCCAGAATTATGATGAGTTCGACACATACTATGAATAACATAAAGTCTTACTTTCCCATCTGGAATTCCTGACACCTATATAAGAAGGTATTATACTTATAGTGGAGATTGTTTTTCCTTAGGTTGGGAGCCTAGTCCTCATTATTTTTCTAGGAGTTTTCATTCGCTTCTAGGGAGGGACCAACATTTGATATGAATGATTCTCTACTCTGAGATGGAACCAAGGGAGGGTTTAATCCACTGCACCATGGAATTGCACTATCCCCAACAACCAAAAAAACATGGATTCAATGGGATATGGTAGACTTCCTCACTTATACCCCTTCCTTCGCTAACATGAATTTGATATTTTATTTATATAAATAGGTTTTTCTATCAAAAAAATTTTACACACCATGATCTGTAGTAAAACATGTCTTAATTTCTGTGGGAGCTCATTCAAACAAATAACAATCAACACGACTATAATCCTTTCATGTTCCTTGATGATTATTATCATATGTGCTCACATGGTTTATCAATGTTTGTTCATGCAGGTGGAAGTCGAGATGAGGGAAGTGCATAACCTAAATATTCTTATGTTTTGTGTTAGACAGCCTTGACTACTACTCTCCACTATGACGACACTTGATGGGCTTGGGATTGATGTTCAGTAAGAAATAATCAATTACGTCATTGGATTTTCACTAGATGTATTTCGGGAAGAGGTAAGAAGCTGGTTGAATCGAATATAGTGAAGGTAAAAAATAATATTCAATAGGATTATGTGTATTGGGGCTAATTGTTCCATTTTCTCTTATCCCGCAACAACCCAAAGAAGGAGAAATTGCACCTAAGGAGATAAAATTTGTGCTATTACACACTAAAAGATTTCATATTGTAATATAGCCTAAAGAATATTCATGGCTGCAAAATATGTATATTATGACATGACTTCTCACATTGCTCTAATCCAACTCATGTGCTTGTAAAATATCAAATTAAGCTACTTATGGTAATAGAAATTGTTCACTGATGTCAATCTCAGAGTTTTTATGAGTAATCATACAACATAAACAAGAGATTGTTCAAAGTTATAGACTGAGCATTGCTTCTAATATGTTCCAATTCTGATCATACCTATAAAGAGGTCTACTTAGAATGATACCTCTCCTTCATCCCCAAAATTTGGAAGTTTGGCATCCAAACATACAAGCTAAGAGATGATTGTTGTCTTGAGAGTTCCTGACAACCAACATCCTTATTTTACTTTCCCTATGTATTTTTGTTTTTTTTCATATGAGAAATGAAAATAGGTGATGATCTTTTTGTAAACAAGATCTTTTCAAAGGGTTTGGCAGCTGCATTGATTTACTTTCTTAAATGAATCTGACACTTTTTCATTTTAATACTTGGTAGAATGTACTTTCTTTCTAGAAGTACTCGAAGGTAAAAATGATTGACCTTCCTAGAAAGGAACTAAGGAATCAAGTTCCTCTTGTTTAGAGATCATATACGGGTACACTCTAGATACTATCTCCAAGTTGTGTTGTTTTTATTAAGTTTTGGATTAAACTAGTGCACTTTCCCCCCTTTAATCTGAGTCCAAAACCCTTTTTTATATTCGATTTGCATTGAAGGTGAAGGTGGTCAATATTGTTGAGAACCTACTTTCTACTGTTTTCCATATAAAGAAGTGAGTAAACCTATGACTGGATTGTTATTTTGTATTAAAACTATTGTAATAGTATACTAATATTATTTTGGAAAAATGTAATTTTAAACCAAACAAGCAAGTGCATTTTTTGTTATGAGTAGGGTATGTACCATTATTCCTTACAATGTTTCCTTTGCAACATATGGTGAAATTTCTAGTTTAAAAACTAACGTAAATCAAACTATAAAAGTATAATTGCTTAATAACTCTATCATGTTGCTCATACAATAACATATATTAAAATAACTTATTTATTATTATATGGTATAATGTTAATGATAAAGTTAATTTGTTTTTTATCTATCCTGGATCTAGGTGTTTTGATCAAAGAAGAGGGTCATTAACTTCCCCATGCCATATTAACCCTAGGAATTAAAGGTGGGGGATGGAGGAACAAGCCACTTCCCATCCCCACCCGCCACCCTCCTCGCTCCCTATGGGAGGTTCATATTCTAATGCTCATACATTAAATGAAACTTTGGGAGGTGCTTCAAGGGTTATTTACGTAGGAGAATTACCATTTGGTTTGTCATAGAACTGGGAAAGTTATGAAGCTAAGTAAACACAAATTCAAGAAATTTGGCATGATCACCATGGTTTGCAAAAAAGGGTCGGCTCGAGAGAGGAGTCAAGGGAAAAGGTTGCCTGACTCGGACCTCTTAGCATGGCTCTAATGTTGATCGCTATGATGAGGATCTCCCACTTTGTATTAGAAAGATGGTGGATGAGATGGAAGTTGAAAAAAATGGTAACATGTGACAACCAGTGGGCTTTGTAATCCGTTGGGAAATTACCTAAGATATCAACAAGTTATTTTCCATGTTGTGGAGCATTGTATCACAAACCTCAATTTCCACCTTGTTTAGGAGCTTGGTCAATCCTTCATGTCCTAGTTGGTGCGGTGGGAATTCAATTCCCACATCCCCCAAGTCTCTAACGAATTCATCTTCTCCAAAAAGTAGAGGCTCCCCCTCTCTAAATCTCGAGACCTCACCTCTTCATGGTGCTTAGTCATCCATTCAACTGATGGCAGGGCTTGTAACATGGATGGAAAAACAGTCTAAGAAACAAGAGCGATCGAACATTGCGAGCAAGGAGAATGCCACCACCAATTGAGTTGTTGAGGCAACCAAGCTCACAAAAGAGACTCAGAAGTCACTAACTGGCCCCCCTGTTAACTTCAAGCATGTTGAGTAGTGCAAGAAAGAAACCATCAACCTCCTCTAGTTTTTATGTTTTTGTTGACAAATTTTAGTCACAATAGTCTCTTGGAGATCATCTGGTTTCCTATTCCTAAATAGATGATCCTCCTTTGGCATAGTTTTGTGAAAGTTTCAGCTTTTCCATAATCTATTTTTCAAACATGTTAACATGTAACATAGTCAATAGTTATATTTACATGCATGTAATCTCTATAAGTTTTTAATAATATAGTATATTATTTCCATATAATATATCAATATCCTTTTAAATGTTATTCTCTTAGCCATATAGTTAGATATACCAATTAATTTATTTATCATTTTAAGATATTGTATGTATAAATAACTTGTTAATAATAAAATAATTATTATCAATTTCATTTTATTTTTAAAATTAATTTATATAAATTTTAAAATATTAATTATTTTTTAATATTATATATATTTAATAAACTTTAAAAGTTATTGTTATATTATTAATTATTTAAAAATTGTTTTTTAAAATTAAATAAAAATAAATTATTATTAATTATTTAAAAATTGTTTTTTTAAAATTAAATAAAAAAAATAAATTATTTAATTTTAAGTTAAATTTAATTATTTATCATGAATCAGTAATTTCATATTTTAATTAATTGGTCAAAATTTTATATATATATATATATATATATATATATATATATATATTATATATATATATATATCAAATTTAATTAAAAATAATTTATTTTCAGTTAGTTTAAACCATTTTTATTTTTATTTAATTACAGTTATCAATTATTTTATATTACCAAAATTAACTTTATAATTGAAACCTTTTATATATATATATATATATATATATATATATATATATATATATAATTTAATTAAAAATAATTTATTCTCAGTTAGTTTAAACCATTTTTATTTTTATTTAATTTATTTAATTACAGTTATCAATTATTTTATATTACCAAAATTAACTTTATAATTGAAACCTTGACATTATATCTACGCAAAAGATAAGATACATATATCTTGGGAAAACAATTGAACAAAAGCGAAGGTACATCTACATTAGAAAAAAAAAACTAAACTAAGTATTTAAGACTGAGCTAATAATTTTAGGGCATCGCTGGCACACACAATGTGAGTCGATTCGACGTTCTAGATGCCCAGCTTTGTCTCCACGAAATTATCAATATCAATGGATTGGCTGTATGGAAAAAAATAATGGGATTGGGGTATGCAATAAATTTTCGTTTAATATTGACCCAAAACAATCAGCATCAGAGGTCCCCGGGACTTAATTAACAAAACTAACAATTCTCAATTTAACCTTCAATTCCTTTATGGGTTTACAATAACATAAAGGCGGGTTTACAATAACAAAATGGCCTATTGCTATAAGTCTCAAACTACTATTGCTATAAGACTCAAACTCAGCTATCAACTTCAATCTGATCATTCACATGTGCATTACTGAAATTCACCAAATTCATGCTCTGCATTTATTACAAATTTAAAAGTTTTTTTTTTTTTTATAATTTAGGATAACTACATTCTTTATGTCTTTGTTTATTTTTTTTCATATACTCTTGCACAATGATCTTTACAATATCTACTCTTACATAATATTTAAAATTATTTTTACAATATCAAAATATTTTGTTGTTGCAATAGTTAATTTATAAACCATTGCAATCCTCTTGATGTTGATTTCCAAAATATCTTAAGTTCTTTTGGCCTAATTTCCACTACAATTTTGTTGAGAATGCTTTCATTCAACCAAATAAACCATTACAATCCTCTTGATGTTCATCTCCAAAATAAACCATTACAATCCTCTTGATGTTCATCTCCAAAATATCTTAAGTTCTTTTCGCCTAATTTCCACTACAATTTTGTTGAGAATGCTTTCATTCAATTTTGGTTGAATGAGACACATTGTTAATACAACATCTTTTTTGTTTGTTATGAATAGCTTTATTTTTATATTAAAGGTTTTTTTCCTTACCTTTTACAATCTCATGGGTTACAGTCAACCAATTCACTTGGGTTACTGTCAACCAATTCACCAAATTTAGGGTTTTCTTGAACTTACTCTTAACTTTATATCATCAAACAATTTCTATCCTTTGACCATTATAAGAGGTTTATGAACCATCACGACACTAACCGAAGCATGAGATATTTCTACTAACTGAAACATGAGAAATTTTTACTAACTAAACACTATTATCCGTTATTACAAGGTTTCTTCAAATTTTATACTTAAATTTTGACCATTTTTAACGATCCCGACAATTCCTCCTCCTATATAGACTTTTCCTTTTGAATGAGTCGATTCCATGTGTTAGACACCCAGCGTTTACTCCACGAAACTATCAATATTATGAATTGGCTGTATGGGATTAGGGTGTGCAATAAGCTACGTTGGTTGCAGAATAAACAAACTCTGCCTTATCATCATGATTCACTGAAAATATCCATCGTTGATTGACCAATTGTAAATATTCATTTAATATTCGCCGAGATCACTCAGCTGCCATGACTTGACTAGACTTACTAGCGGGAGGAGATGGAGACCAGAGTGGAAGCATCCATATGGGATGGGATATTTGGATAAGTGACACTTGACCTTATAATTTCAAGGCATGGATGGCACGTGTAACTAGGTGCAACGTTTTATTTTTTGTTGGGTTTACCCAGCGTCTACGACACGAAATTATGAAGGTTATCGTCTCTTTCATGGGCGGTAGGGTCTGGAATAAGCCAAAGTCACGTCAGTACAAAATGTACATAGTCTGTCTTATGGTATCGTAGATATGGAGTTTCCGAATTGATCAAAAGTTGATTGCAATTTTTCCACATGCAACTATCAGGTTTGTGAGTGGGAGAAATTGTTGACAACTCTTTCTTGTGGATTTTAGAAATAAATGAAGATAGGGATTAATAATTATGCATTAAGTGCGAACAAAATAATTAAATTTCATACGTTGATATTTATTTCTGAAATCACTAGACCCTCATACGTGTCAAGGTATATACGATTGATATTTATTTCTAAAATCACTAGACCCTCATACGTGTGAAGGTATATAAACAAGTTTATAGATATATATATAAAAGTTTATTAAATGCGTGAAATTCAAAATGAAAAAGTAATGAAAGGGAAAATGTTATTGGTCATGAGTTTGTGGAACCACCGAGCTTGTAGTAAAATTAGTTTGATATACTTGCATTTTAGAAAACAAGTAATTATTGATGGAGCTTTGATGTTTATTGGGTGAAAGCTAAGTTCAAGGTTAAGATGTCGTCATTATTTAATTGGTGAAGTTTTTAAAAATAATGTACGATTAGTAGTCATTATCCTTTAGTGTGAATAGTTGCATGTTTTAGTTGGAGTTTACAAAAAGTTAAATGGTTATTTTATTTCAATTCAAAGGAAAAACTTTGTATTTTTTTGTGATTAATATATTATGATCACATGCACTGAAGACCTCAAAGAGTTTTGGTTATGTAAAATTTTAGGTATAGATAAGTTATGTTCCCTGGTGTTTTGAGAGACTGTAACTCTGTCAAGTCAAGTTATACATGTAGTAATATGTGATGCAGAGGCAATAAATTCATAAAAAAATCATCTCTAAGAAATTTAATGGTCCTACTTAAAGAATGTTTTCGGATTAAGGAAAGGAAATAATCTTTGATCCATTGTTTGTTTAAAGGCTAGATTATGTTGAATGGAAGTTTATAATTGTATATACCTGAATCAATGTTGTTGTAAGCCCAATGAGGCATGTTTTCTCCCAAAATATGTTAGGTTGAAAAGTTTTTGGTACTCTAAAAACCCACTTTGTAAAATCCTCTTTGCAAAGGAAGGTTCATGGTAGAAACCATCAATGTTTGTGGTAAGAAGAAACTAAAAAATCACTTGATGTGATGTGTTGTATGTGGTAAGGCAGAAACCACTTGAGATCTTGATTATTGTAATGGTCATGGATAAGTTAATACAAAAATATCACAAATGTAATGGTTATAGGTCAACCATAAAAAACACATGATGATGACTAGTCATGGTGTAGGGGGGCTGAAATTGTTTATTTTTTTACGATTACAAGATGGAAATTAAAGATTGAAGATGAAGCATGTAAAATATTAGATAACATGGAATATTTAATATGAAGACAAATAGCATTGAATATGAAGAAGGGATAGTTCAAATAAAGTTGAAGAATGCATATTGAGATAGCAAGCACTTGTTAAGGGGGACTATGTTGTACTAAATCCTACATGTGGTGCTAAGGGACCAATTTTACTCTAAATGTAACAAAGAGAAATGGTAAAATTTAAAAGATTTCTCATTTCATAGCTTCTTTCTCCCTTGCTTCTTATTTATTCATATCTGCTTACATATGTTTTATTATAGGCTATTAAAGTTGATAGAAACTTATGAGTAACACAGAGCTTCTTACCAAAAATTTTAAACTAGAAGAGTTTTATGATGGATCCCATATTAATGAGATTATTGTATATTGTGTAATATGAAAGAAAATGTTAATGCAATGTTCAAATTTACTCTTTTGTGTTAAATTGTTAAATCAATATTTTTTTATTGAATAACCAATGATATAAGTACACTCAACTATAGATGAATGAATCCATAAACAAACACATATATTAATTGCATTGGCTACCGCTCTTAAACATGGATTCAACTCATTTCTTCCATGAAGAATATATTAATATAAATAGAAATCCTACGTTATGAAACTAACTCCAAAAATAGAAGAAAAGAGAGATCAACACCTTAGAAATAAGCCACTTCAAGGGGGCAACCTCCTTTACATTACATAAATGAACAATTCTTGGATGATACAAATGACAAAACCTCATTTCTATATATAGGAGTCCATGGGGTCACAATATAATCCTAGCTGACCTAACAATAATAATGTAAGGGCACAATAATAACAATAGTGGGGTTTTATGGAGCACAATAATAACAATATGGGGACTACAGGGGTACAAAAATAACAATAAGGGGGCTACACTAGTAATATAGGTACCTAACAGGCCCCTCTCCTTCAAACAAGTGTTGTCCTCAACACTTGATTATTTCTTGATGCTTTTGTATAAAATTCTCATCCTCCCATGTGGAATCTTCAATGGGTAAGTTCTTCCACTTGTTGAGATACTCTAAAATTGATCGATTTCGTAGTTGTTGAGTTCTTGTTTCTGTCACTGCTTCAGAACTTCTTTCACTGCGATGTTGATCTTTCTATTGTTTCATTCAATTTGTGCCAAATTTAGGCTATCCTTTGAGAGTTGGAGAACTTTTTGTTGATGCTCGATGTGATCTTCCACTACTTTATCATCCATATTAGCTTTCATTTGATCCTTAAAAACATTCAACCTAGCCTCCATTTCAACTTTTAAATCATCTATGTCATCTTTGATTTCTCTTTGTAAGATCAAAATTTGTTTCACTTGGTACTGCAATATTGATATATCATATTGTAATTCTTCCTCTTCATGCGTCATAGTAGAGCTTTCTGAGGGCTTAATGGGTGTGGAATTATTTTTGGGCGGCATTATATAACTCAATAATGATATCTATGCTTCAATATTCCCTTGGCATCACTTCAAACTGATTTTTCAAACAAATTTTATGAAAACTTGTTTAAAAAATACACACCTTTCTCTTTCTTTTTAGGAATTCTATATTTAACCTTATTTATCTCTATTATTTAGGATCTTCAAGATCTAAATTTCTAACTTGTATTAGCACTCTGAGTCTTCTTTCCAATGCCACATTACATACCTTATTTGGATTCTTCAAGTCAAAGTTATGCCCAATCTCCCGCAATGACCTAATTATGGACTGGTTCAGTAGAGATAACTTGTACGGCATTCCACGTGTCACTGTTTCCTCCTTCAGCTCTGAAATTGATACACAGTAAACTACAGACTGTTTCATTTCGGCCACTTTTTACAGAATTCCAATCCAATGCTCAGAGAGAGATTTATGATGATTTTCCCAAGGTCACCACTTTGAGATGAAATTCGATAGCCTACACAAACCCTAACTTCCACAGATCATATCTCCGAAAATATTTCAAACCAAGATCTAAAACATTTACATGACGTTCCTCAGAATTTCTTCACAAATGGGTTTTATTTTTAGCTTCTCAACCTTTGTAGAAAAAATTTATAGAGAAAACTCCATGATGACCTGTTTGAAGCAGTGAAACCCTAGAATCCAAAGCTCTGATACCAAATGTTATGAAACCAACTCAAAAAATAGAAGAAAAGAGAGATCAACACCTTATAAATCATCCACTTTGAGGGGGAAACCTCCTTTACATTACATAAATGAACAACTCTTGGATGATACAAGTGACATAACCTCCTTTCTATATATAGGAGTCTGTGGGGTCACGATATAATCCTAGCCGACCTAACAATAATAATGTAAGGGCACAACAATAACAATAGTGGGGTTTTATGGGGCACAATAATAATAATATGGGGACTGCAGGGGTACAAAAAATAAAAATAAGGGGGCTACACTAACAATAATAAGGGGCTACACTAGTAATATAGGGACCTAACATCCTAGGAGATATCTCCATTAGATCTATATAAGACTAAGTCAATTGAACTTTTCTAGAAGTCTCTATAACTAAATCAACCAAATTATTTGATAACTCTTTTTTACTAGTGGGAGTAATTAGGATATTCTAACATTCCCCCTTAATTAGCACAACTAAAAATTATCACTCTAACTAATATAGCTTCAATTCCTTCCCGGGTTTACAATAACATAATGGCCTATTGGTATAAGTATAAACAAGGCTTACAACACTTTGAGATCAACTTCAATTTGATCATTCACATGTGTATCTACAAAGTGGAAGTCATTACGATCATGCTCTATGTTTATTACAAAATATAAAGCGTTTTGGTAGCATTCAGGATAATTACATTATTTATGACTTGTTTACCTTCTTTTGCTTCCATGTACTCTTGAAAAATATCTAAAATTATTTCTACAATACCAAAATATTTTGTTACAATAGCTACTTTATCAAAAACTGCAATTCTCTTGATGTTCATAGGTGTTGATGGATTTTTCTATATATTCCATCCACAAAATATCTCAAGCTTCTTTGGAGCTATTATACTACAATTTTGTTAATAATGATCTCATCCAATCTTGGTTCAATGAGAGGCATTGCTAATGCAGCATCCTTTTTCTTTGTTATGAGCAACTTCATCTTCATATCAAGGGTTTATTTTGCTTACCCTTAACTATCCCATGGGTGTTTTATTGGTTACCCTTAACTAATTCACCATATCTAGGGTTTTCCTTAGCCTACTCTTAACCTTACATCATCAAGGGTTTCCATCAACTTACCCTTAACCATTACATGAGGTTTATGAACCATCAAAACTTTGACCCCAATGATAAAACCTCATTGGTATATATAGGAGTCTAAGGGGTCACAATATAATCAGAGCCTACATAAAAATAATAATATAAGGGGAAAAAAATAGCAATAATGGAATTCTATGGGGCACAACAATAACAGTAAGGGGGCTACATGGGCACAACAACAACAAAAGGGGGATACACTAACAATAACAATAATGGGACTACACTAGTATTATAGCGACCTAACATGCCCATCTCATTGAAAAAATTGTTGTCCTCAATGCTTAAGTAGTTCCAAATTTTTCTATATAAAATTGTCATCCTCTCATGTGGAATTTTCAATGGGAAATTTCTTTCACTTCATGAGATACTCTGAAATTAATCGATTACGTAGTTTTCAGTTCCTTGTTTCTACGACTGCTTCAGGCTCAAGTATGATTTTTCCTTCTTTGTCAAGTTCTGGAAACATTGTTTTAACTCATTGATAACCTTCTTTAAGCATGAAACATGGAAAACTAGGTGTACTCAGGAAGATGCAGGCAACTCCAATTTTTATGTCATAGTACCAATATTTTGCAACACCTTGTAAGGACCATAATACTTGGGTGATAATTTTTTATCCTTATTATCTTGCTTGAGGGACATTTGTTTGTATGTTTATAGCCATAAAAACCTAGTCGCCTACGTCAAAACTTCTTTCACTACAATGTTAATCTTCCCGTTGTTTCATTCGATTTTGTGCCATAGTGAAGTCATCCCTTAAGAGTTGTATAACTTGTTGTTGATGTTCAGTGTGATCTTCCACTATTTTAAACTTAGAATTTTCTCTTAAATATGATGTGATGGATCGTGGATGATATCCATAAAGTGCCATAAATGGAGTCATTTTTGCTACAATATGGAAGGAAGTGTTATACCACCATTCAGCCATATGTAACCACTTGACCCATTGTGTTTTTTTATCAGATACAAAACAATGAAGATATCCTTCCAAGCATTTGTTCACTATCTCAGTTTTCCCATCAGATTGAGCATGATAAGATGAGCTATGAGGTGATTGAGTACCAAGACAAGAAAATAATTCCATCCAAAAATTTCCATTGAAAATGAGATCTCTGTCACTTACAATAATATTTGGGTTTTCATGTAGCTTTTGAAATGTTACCATAAATGCATTAGAAAATATATTGCCTTTAAAAGGATGAGATCATGCACAAAATTGTGCATACTTGGTAACTATATTAACTACCACCATGATGACTCTCTTTCCTTCAGACTTGGGTAAACCTATGATAAAATCCGTTGATACCTCCTCCCAACGTTGAATTCGAATGACTATAGGTTGTAATAGAACCATGGTCTTAATTGTCTCAACTTTATTTTGTTGGCAAACTAAACATTCTACCACAAACTTCTGAATATCATATTTAAGTCCATCCCAAAAAAAATTCCTTTTTGACCTTGTGGTAATTTTTTAAAAACCCCAAGTGCCCTCCTAAGGGTGAGGTGTGCAGTTCCAAAAGAATATTTTGTTTGAGTTGGGAATTCTTACAAAGATATAAACGATCTTTGTACCATAATGAATCATTTTTCCAGATAAATGTATCAGATGTACTGGGACCTTGTTTTAACTTTTGAATGATTGTCCATACCTCTTTGTCACTATTCCATTCATCACTTGCTTCAGTTATCCAATCAGGTTGGATAATAGAAATGACACAAAGCAATGCTTCTACATCCTCATCCTTTCTTGAGAGTGCATCTGCAACAACATTTTGCTTCACTATTTTGTAGATTATTTCAAAGTCATAAACCAACATCTTTGTGACCCATTTTTATTTTTATAAAGGTAATAATTGTTCCAAAAATTATTTAAGAGTATCATGATATGTTTTTACTTTGAAGTGTATTCACATTAGGTAAGGTCGCCATTTCTTTAATGCAGTAGAATTGCCAACATTTCCTTCTTATAAATAGGTTTGTGTAAATAATTTACCTTGATTGAACGAATTTGAAAAGAAATTGGTCTTCCTTATTGCATTAAAACAACACCAATTTGATTTCATGAGGCATCAAATTCCATAATAAATGTTTTTGTGAATTCTAGCGTAGCTAAGACTGTTTATTGGCACATTGCCTCTTTAATATGTTCAAAGGCCTTAGTTGTGTTTGAAGTCCAATAAAATGCATCTTTCTTTAGTAATGTTGTTAAATGTGCAACTATTCTCCCATTATTATTAACAAACTTGCGATAATACCCTGTCAACCCGAGAAATCCTCGAAGATGCTTTAGGAGTTGTGGGGATTTTCCATTCCTTAATGGATTTAATTTTTTTAAGGTCTACCTTAACACCCTCATGAGATACAATATAACTCAAATATTCCACCTCCTGTACTCTAAAGAAACATTTGGAGGTTTTTCATATAATGTTTCTCGTCCAATAGTTTGAGCACTCTATCAACATGCTGAACATGATTCTTCCAAGACATGATGTAGATTGGTATATCATCAAAAAATACTAACACGCATTTTCTAAGGAAGGGTTTGAAAATGAAATTCATCAAACCTTGAAATGTAGAAGGTGCATTAGTAAGGCCAAAAGGCATGACTAAAAATTCAGAATGACCTTCATGAGTTTTGAATGTTGTTTTTGGAATGTCTTTAGTATTCATTCTAATTTGATGATATCCTAAATGAAAATCCAACTTGGTGAAGTAAATTTCTCCATATAATTCATCCAAAAATTCATCAATTACAAGAATGGGAAATTTATCTTTAATCATTGAGCTTTTTGAGCTCCCTATAATTCAAACACATATGCCATGATTCATCCTTCTTGTGCACCAATATTACTGGTGAAGAGAAATAACTTTGACTAGGCTGAATTATATCGACCTCTAACATTTCTGCAACCATATATTCAATTTCACTCTTTTGGGCATAAGGATATCTATCAGGACTAATGTTTGGAGGAACGCTTCCTATAATCAAATGAATAGCATGACCGTGATCATGACCCTTGGGAATCCCTTGAAAGTCTCAAATACCTTGGAATGATTTTCCAAGACTTTTTGGAGATCTGGAGAAATAGATGATTTCATTGTTTGAACCTCTAGTGAGCATAATTGTACAATTATGCCTCATTTATCTTTCTCCAAAAGATTTGTAATGAAATTAGAGTTGATTATCTTCCCTGGTTTCCCTATGATACCTCTTAATTCAACTTCCTTTCCTTCCCAAGAAAATTTCAGGAAAAGTTCCTGAAAATTAAAAGTTATCATCCCCAAATATTGTAATCATTAGACTCCTAGTACAACTTCGCACCCATTCCCCCATGGTTAGATTGATATTATGGCCCATTCTAGAGCAATTTATAGTTCCTCCATTTGCAACCATCACTTATCTCTTTGGTGTTGGATACAGAAAGAAATTAAATTCATTGGCTATCTTACAATGAATAAAATTATGAGTACTGCCAGAATCAATCAACATTATTACCTTTTTCTTCTTGATATATTCTTCTATCTTAAGAGTTTTAGGAGTCTTAATTCCCTCCAAGGAATTACAATATATGCTCAGATTCATTTCTTCTCTCTAGGGTTTATTCCTAGTGTATATCCTCCTCTTTTAATGTTTATTATTCCTTTTCTTCCTCATATTCAAAATCTATGTAAAATAATTTCTTAGCAACACACTTATGACCTTTAGTATATTTTCTATCACAATTATAACAAAGGCCTTTTTATTTTTTTCCTCCAATTTTTGTGGTGTCAACCTTGTAGTTTGTGGAAGGATATGATAAATTACATTTCCATATTTATAGTTGTGAGTGGTAGACTTCCTCGTTGCCATAATTTATGTTTCAACTTTTCTTGCCACCCTGAATGCCTTCTCCAATGAATCGGGTTCCCAAAGGAGAACATCATGTTGGATGTTATCCTTTAAAGTCCCTATGAAGAAATCAATCCTATGTTTCTCTAGAATATCAGTTACTTTGATATTTAATTTTTGGAAGTCCTCAATGTGCTCTTCCATTTAACCCTTTTCTTTTAAATTTATCAATTGGTTAAAGAAGGTGTTTCTCTTTGTATCCTTACAATGTGCTATCATTTCCTCCATAAAAATTGACCAAGTGACAAGTGGTTTACAATAAAACATGCATTGATACCATACTAACTTGTTGGGTTCTAAATATAAAGATGGAATGTGTACCTTTTGTGTGTGTTGCACATCATGGAGATCAAAATATTGCTCGATCTGTATTATCCATGTTACTGGATCCTTTTCATCATACTTCCTCATATCAACAGTTGGAATGTGGTGGGTATTAAACCCAAAATTGGAGTCTCTAAAATCATAATTCATATTCCTTTTTTCCTCATCCTGATTTTCATGGATTACCTTGTCACCACTCAGAAGCCTTGCTTGCAGCGACTTGGTCAACCCTTCATCATTGCTTCCATGTATTTTAAAACATTCTTCAAATTTTTCATGTACCTTTTTATTTTTACTTAAAAAACATCCACCTTAACATTCATCATCACTTCCAATTCATTTTTTGTTACTCTTTGCGAGACCAAAATTTGTTACACTTGGTCTCGTAATTTTGATATATCATGTTGCATTTCTTCCTCTTCTTATGCATGTGTCATAGAAGATTTTTCTGGTTTCTTAATAGGTGTGTCCATTTTTTTTTCGAGGCACCTTAGAATCAAACAATGATATATATGCTTCATTATTCCCTTTGAATCACTTCAAACTGATATTTCAAACAAAAGTTATGCGAAATTTTAAAAAATACACACCTTTTTCTTGATTTTTAGGAGATCAATATTAACACTATTATATCTTTGTAGTTTTGGATCGCCAAAGTCTGAAATTTCATCCTGTGGTAGCCCTATGAGTCTTCTTTCCAACCCCACAAGTTAGACTAATATTGGATTCTTCAAAATATATTTATGCCCAATCTCTCACGATCACTTGATTATAGATGAATTCTGTAGAGATAACGTGTACGGAGTTCCATATGTCATTGTTTCAACCTTTGACCCTAAAAGTGATACACTAAAAACTACATTCTATTCACTTTCAGTCACTTCTTATGAAATTCAAATCTGGTGCTTAGAGAGAAAGTTATGACGATTCTCCCTAGGTCACCTATTTGAGATGGAATTTTGGAGCCTACAAAAACACTCACTTCCTCATATCATATCTCAGAAAATGTAGAGAAAAAAGATCTGAAATTTATACGCAAAGTTCACCATCATTTCATCTCTATGTGATTGCAATTTTAAATTCTAAAGCCTTGTAGAAACAAATCCAAATAAAAAATTCCAAGATGACCTGTTTGAAGAAGTTAAACCCTAGAATCCAAATTTCTAATACCAAATGTTATGCAACCAACTCACAGAAAAGATAGATCAATGACTTAAAAAATATCCTATTTGAGGGGGGAACTCCTTTACATTACATAAATGAATAGTTCCTGGATGATAAAAATGATAATACCTCCTTGGTATATATAGGAGTCTAAGGGGTCACAATATAATCAGATCCTACATAACAATATTGATGTAAGGGCACAACAATAACAATAGTGGGCTTTTATGGGGCACAACAATAACAATATGGGGGCTACATGGGAACAAAAATAAAAATAAAAATAACAATAGGGGGGCTACACTAGTATTATAGGGACCTAACACCCAAGCATGGGAAATCTCTACTAACTTTTGAAAATTAAAAAGGTTATCGATTTATTTTTCATGTGGGAGCTTTTGTTGTACATTGAAGGACTTTACATTGTATATTTTTTTTCAGCATAAAAGTAATATTTTTCCATTCAAACACACATCTACCTAAAATTTACTTGTATGTGAGGTTTTCACATTTGTCTTTACCAAGATGTGTGATGATCATGATTAGTAAAACCACAAAAATTGTAAGGATGTAAATTCCACTAGATTATTGTTCGTGCTTATATGTTTTGTTTCATTGCTACCTATAAATAATTCACATTATTACTAGAATTTGAATGATTTTGTACATTCTATTTGTTGGGATTATAAAAGAGTAGCTTTTAGTTGTTTTCTTGCTTTTTTCCTATGTTTACAATAATGGATGAAAGAGATTCCAAGTTCCCTTATGTTTCATTTAGTGAATTTCCATAGTTATAATAAGGAAGAGAATTTACTTCCAACCTCATTGTTCACTCTGTTTTTAAAAAACATTTCTTAATAAATCTTAATTAATTCAATATGTATATAATTATTTTTCTTCTTATTTCAATATGGGTGCAATATCACACCATTTTCAATCTATTATGATATTTTTTTTTACATGTACATGCTTATAAGTTTACCATAATTCTTAAATAGTCCTCGTCCAGGGAAAAGTAATATGTATGACTCATGTATTCGAGTTTCTACATATGTCCCTCCAAATGCCTCTTATTGATTAAATAGGGACATCATTTCATCACAGGATAGCATAAGTGACTTCTTTCAAAGTTGACTAATAATTTTATATTTTAATTAATTGGTGAAATGTAATCTATTTTCAACGACAAACTAATTCTTAAACCGACAAGTTCTAAGGTGAAGTTACTAGGTATTCCGTTCAAACTCTCGACAATGCAAGTAATCATGGCGATAGCCAATGAGATTGGTAATTTTTTCTTCTTGGAGGACGGGAGTTTGGGGAAGCTTGATAAAAGGATTGCTTGGGCACTGGTTGAAGTGGATTTTGTTGGTGGGTTGTCGGCATAGATATACCTATTTTGGGGGCCTTTTTCATTCAAGAAAAGCATCACTTATTAGGGAATCCCTTTTGTATGTTTGGGTTGTCATGTGATAGGGTATTTGAATATAGTGGCATGTCCACAGAGGTTCGAGAATGGTCGTTCTTATATGGCATGACATAGTGAAAAAGGGAAGGAATTCATTGCAATTTCTCAACAAGATAAGAACAATGATCAGATGATGCAAGAGCATAGAAAAACTTGTATAAACATTATTACACATTTATTTTTAGGAAGTTGGATACCTCATGCAATGTTTTTTATTTTGTGATAATTAGTCAAAGTCTAGAAACATTATCATCAAATATTACAGATTAGGATAGCTAAAATTGGTCTTAGTTTTGATTTTTACAAAATAGTTACTAAAATAATGGATCTTTTCCACTGATTATGGATATTGATCTTATTTTAGATTAGAGTGATTTTTATAAATTATTAAGTATGCATAGAACTAAATAAGATTCGAAGTATGAGTATAAGAAGAGGAAAAGTGAATTATTTCCATTATGAATCCTCTCTTAATCATTGATGAAAAAAGTATCTTGTTGTAATATATCTTTCAAGATGTGATATTATTTTGGTTTCTGGTGGAGTATTGTAAATGAATGTATAATAAATGCACTTACTTTTTGATCTGATGCATATTCCAAGCAACCATTTTTCTGCTCTTTCCAACATTTCTTTCCAATGGAATTATAACTAAACGAAAGGTTGTTACGTCCACAATTAAAATGTCTGCATAGTAGTCGATTGAACTGATCCAACCTTTGATTGATTATTATATAAAAAATTTGTGTGAGTGATAATATTGTTGCTATCAGGATCTATGCATCGAAGGAATTCAATAATTTCCAGCGTGGTTAATTTATAATTGTTAATTCAGTGTTACATCATGGAAAATTAAAAATTGGAACATATTACAATGGATTATTCTATCTGATTGTTAAGTCTTGCAAATGGTATTATTAAAAACAACGCTTAGCTATCAATTGAGGAAATAGAATGGATATGAAGGGGTTTATTTTATCTTCAAATTAGGTTGCAATACCATTGGATACTCTATAAAATTTGGTATTTAACACAAAATATTTTTTGAAGAAATAATTTGGAAAAACCTTTGCATCAATTGTCATTAGAGAAACAAGAGTATTTATGGAAAATCGAAGAGGAGAAGCAAGAGGAGTAGCTCGGGGAGCACGAGTGGGCGAGCCTATATAAAATGTAGCTTTGCAGGCTCAAATAATTAGGGGACTTCAACAGAAGATGGAAACATGGAAGTTGCACAAAGAAAAGGAACTGACATGTGAGATGTTAGTGATGTTTAATAATAGGCTTCTAGTGAGGAAGAAATGGAGGAGACGACAAAGGAGAAAATGTTGAATATGTTCACCAAGATGTCTGTCAAGACAAAAATGGAAGTACCATTATATGAAAGTAACTTAAATGCTCATGAGTTAATGAATTAGATACATCCATTAGATAAATACTTTGATTATGAGGTTGTTTACATGGATAAGCAAGTGAATTAAGCAATGACTAAAATTAAAGGACATGCAGCCCTATTGTGGGATGTGGTACAAGCTGAATGAAGGAGGAAAGGAAAAGCCAAAATTAAAGATTGGGACAGGATGGTGGGAAATTTAAAGGTAAAATTTTACCTAAGGATTATTGTATTAATATTTTTAAGAAATTGCATAACCTTAAACAAAGGAACATGATTGTTAAACAATATACTGGAGAATTTTACAAATTAAACATTAGGGCTAGACATGTAGAAGAGAATGATGAAAATGTTGCAAGGTACATTATTGGTTTAAGGTTTGAGATTAAAGATGAAATTATCTTGTTGTCGTTGAAAACTTTGGAATATGCATATCATGTAGCTTTGATAACAAAAGAGAAGATTGACTGAAAACAAAAACTGAGGCGTAGAGGAAGAAGTATTGTAAAGGTTAAAGGAAAAAGCAGCAGGCAAGGATTTTAGACTCCAAAGGAAGAAATAGGAACTTACAGTATTCAAACACCAAGAGAAAGTTATTTTAGAGCGAGGAGATCATTTTCAAGAGGTAGAGGTGGAGGAAGATATTATAAACCAAAATTTTACAATTATGGACAATTAGGGCACATATCTTTGGAATGTACTAAACATATATCAACAAGCCGACATGGTGCTCATGTGGTAGAGGAAAATGAGGAGGATTAAATGTAAATGCTCCTAAGGAAGGTGCATATTTTCTATTAATAATAGTGTTGATCCAAGAAAAAAAAGATACCAAAGAACCATCTCAAAGGAAGAGTTTATTTATAACATGTGTAAGTCTAAAGGTAAGTGTTGAAAAATTGTGATTGATAATGGTAGCACAATTAATCTAATATTTGTTCAAATTGTAGAAAATTTAAACTTAAAGAAGACACCACATCCTACACCTTATAAGGTCTCTTGGTTACAAAAGGGTCATCAAGTTTTGGTTATTGAGCAATGTAAGGTGGAATTTAAAATTGGAATTTATAAAGATGAGGTTGTGTGTGATATATTTCCAATGGATTTCTGACATATTGTTTTAGGGAGGGCTTGGAAATATGACATGGACGTAACACATAATGGAAACCAAATCACTTACAATTTTAATAAAGATGGGAAATTACATACTCTTCTACCATTAAAGGATGCAAGTAGTAATCATGTGTTAATGTTGGATAAAAAATCATTTTTGAAGGATGAAGCAAGATGCAAGGAATGTGAAACAATAATTGAGGGAAATCATTTGTTTCTAGAATATGAATATGATAATATCATAATCAAGGATGTTTATGGTAGAAAATCGAGATAATCCAAGAGTATCCATGGCATAAATGGTTATGAATGAAGATATTTTAATAAAGGAACGTCATAATAATGTCAAGGATAATGTTGCCTTAGAAACCAATGAGAAGTTAATGTGCGAAAAAATCTAAATTCCAGATGAAGACAATCATAATGAAAAATATTTAGGACAAGAAGTGGAAGTGGTCAACAGAGCAAGTATATTGGGAAGTATAATTTTTTTTTTCAAATTAATTCTGACATATTTGTTTCATGTGCAATAAATATGGTTTCAATTGTACAGGTTCAGGTCCCTCCAAATAAATTCTTGAAGAAATTAACGAGGAGGATTGAGAGAGTTAAGCTTATAAAATCATACCGAAATAGACTTCATTTGTTTACCAATTTCTGTGATCTTTCATCAACTTTTGAATTTATTTTTCTATTGAGGGATGAAGCCAGATGCAAGGAATGTGAACCAATAATTGAGGTAAATCACTTATTTCTAAAACCAAGATATTTTTTCAATGAATATGAAAATATGATAATCAATGAAAATTTTATGGTAGAAAACAAACATCATCCAAGAGTATCCATGGTAGAAATGGTTATGACTGAAGATATTTTAATAAATGAATAATAGACTAACGTCAAGGAGAAGGTTTCCTTAGAACCCAATGAGAAGTTAATGTGTGAAAAACTCCAAATTCCAGGTAAATACAATGATAATGCAGAATATTTTGGACAATAAATGGAAGCAATCAACATAGCAAGTACCTTGGGAACCATAAAGAATTTTTTTTCAAATTAATTCTGACTTTTTTGTTTCATGTGCAAGAAAGATGGTTTCAATTGTACAGGTTCAAGTCCTTCCAAATAAATTCTTGAAGGAATTAGCTAGAAGGATTGAGAGAGTTAAGTTTCAAAAATCATACTGAAATAAAATTCATTTATTTACCAGTTTATGTGATCCTTCCTCCACTTTCGAAGTTCTTTTTTATATTTAATCAAATTCCATTAACAAGTAGTATAACAAGGATATTTTAATTAATGATAAAATCCTTTGTGAAAAGTGTATTAATCATATCATTAGGAAGAACAATTTAGGGAATTATTCTTCTATTATTTCTTCCCTTTCTCTATGTTTTCCTATGGCTGAGTCAGTTCCTATTAGCTTTGAGTCATCCTCTATTGACCAAGATAGGGGTAGGGAGGAATGGGTTTCTCTATCAACTGGTTCAATTCATTCCTCTCTTATCAAATTTGGTTCTATAATGGGGGAACCTTCATCCCCGGTTTATGAGGACCCAGAGTTGGGTTTCTTGTCCTGTAATGAATTGGTTGGCATGGAGATGCTTAAAATTAAAAACTCCTTATTTCTCTAGGAAGTGGTTTTTTTTAGCCCCAATTATTGGATGAACATTATTGTTAAGAAGAAGAGGGGCACAAAATGAAAAAAGGTGTCAATAATAATTTGGGTACCCTCTAACCTTTAGTGATCCTTTCAAGAGGCCCTCGAGGAGGCTCATCTTCCTCCTTGTGATTCTTTTCTACCTTCAGTCAAGATGGAAGATTCTAATATCCTAGATTCAGAGGCCCTTAGAGGGAATTCACCCATCAAATTCCCTCCCTTATGATCATTATGCCTATCAATGTTAGGGGTCTGGGATCTTCCCTTAAAATAAGATCTCTTTGAAATATTATTCAACTGAAGAAGCCTGCGATAGTTATTTTTCAAGAGACAATGGTAAATAAGGAGAAGGGATGTTAGTTATTATTAAAAATATTCCCAAATGGATTGTCTATGAAATCGGTGCTTCAAGACATTCAGGAGGTCTAAAGGCTATATGGGATCCTAGAAACATTAACTTCTGAGCATACAATTATTTTGCAATGATCATCTTATTTGCATACTCGAGAGGATGTAGTATTCATATGCATACTATCAATATTTATGTTCCTTTTTCAAATAGTAAATATTTATGGTATCTTCTTTATTTCAATGGTTTTTTGGATTTGATCTCTTTAATTTTCGCATGAGATCTTAATTTTAAAATGGAAGTATATGCAGTTTGGGGTTATAAAGGAAAATTGAATAAGTTGGGGGATTATTTTAAGGAGTATTTTTCCCAATATTTGTTATAGGATATCATCCCACGCCTGAAAAGACCAACATGAGGAATGGTCAGATTGGGATGGAGGCGAATTCCAAGAGGTTAGACTGGTTATTTTTTCAATCAAATCTAATCAAAAAATTAGGAAATTTGAACCATTGGATATATAATTCCAATATTTATGATCATGATCCAATTTTCCTTGAATGGTCTAGCGAAAGCAACAAAAAAAATATCCTTTTAAGTTTAACCATTCATGGTTATCAGACAAGGATTTTGTTAATTTGGTTCAGGTTTCAAGGAAAAATTAGATCACAACTACCCTGATTTCTAGTATGGATGTTGTCAGTTGTAAATTGAAAATGTTAAAGAAAAAAGTAAAGAAATGGGAAACATAAAAAAGGATCTTGTAATGCATATGATATCTATATATAACAAGATTAATGTTTTGAATGATCCCGCAGACCCGAAATACTTCACAGATGTCACAAAAAAGAATATTTTGGATCGAGAGAAGAGAAATAACCAGATTCTAATGTTTCAAGGGGAGGAGTGGTATTTGAATATTAGGGTTATTTTGGTGTCATAACGAGACAAAAACACTCGCCTTTTCCGTAAATATTCCTAAAAAAAAAAGGAAAATGTAATTCTGGATATTATAGATAGTGACGGTAATCATATCACATCTCAAAAGGAAATTTTGCAGGAAGCAATGATATTTTTCAGGAGTCAGTACATAGAAAAAGAGGTAGTTAATTTTGAAGATTAGATGAAGTTCATTAATATTTTCCCTAGAATGGTAGATGAAAAATAAAATGACTAATTGGGGAGGCTGATAACTAAGGAAGAAGTGATAGAGGTTCTAGGCAAGGGACAAGAGTTCTAGACCAAATGGTTGGGAAGTGGAGATTTTTATTCATTTTTTGGATATAATGGCTAAGGATATTTTGGATTTGGCAGAGGAATCAAGGTGTCTCTATTTGATCTCGGTTTCAATCAATGTTATGTTCTTAGTTCTCATTGCCAAAATGCCCAATCCATATACTTTTGATGATTTTAGGCTTATATCTTTATGCAACACAATGTACAAAATGATTTCAAAAATGATCTCCAATCAGATCAAATCAATGTTATCTAAGCATATTTCTTCAGAGAAATTTCGTTTTTAGACAACATACAAATCCAAGATGCGATGAAAACCATACAAGTATGCATTAATTATATCAAATCTCATCAAATGGAGGTGTGTCCCAGGAGCATCAACCTGATAAAAGCTTATTACAATATGGATTAGGATATTTTAAGGTTGATCCTTCACAAGATCGGGTTCAGAGTCTTGTTAGTTGATTGGATCATGACATGTATTCCATCGGTGAATTTTTTTGTTATAATTAATGGGCTTGATACTAATTTATTTAAGGCATCTAGAGGCCATAGACAGGGTTGTGCTATTTCCCCTCTTCTATTTATTTTTGTTATTAATGGATTAATTAGAGGGATTAGTGAAGCATGTTATTTGGGAAAAATAAAAAAATGAAGCATATGACTAAGAATATTAAAATATCACATCTTATGTTTGTATATGATGTGCTATTCATAGGGAAGGCCTAAATCTCGGAATGGAATCCTTTCATCAAATTATTTCCAGCTTCGGGGAAGCTTCAGGATTAATTATTAACAGAGGAAAATTAGCCTTAATATCAATAAAGAAAAGGGAGGTGAGGATATTGGAGATTGCAAGAATATTTGAGGTGGTTTTGATCTCCATGGAATATGGTTTTAGATATATTGATTTCTTTTTTAAACCAAATAAATATGATATTAAGGATTGGGAGTGGATTATAAAAACATTTGAACATAAGATGTCTATTTGGTCACATAAGTGGTTATCGTTGGGAGGGAGGTTGGTTATTATTAAATTGGTCTTACAAGATATATCAGTATATTGGATTCATCTCTTCAAAATTCCTAAAGATATTATAAAAATAACTGATTTTATCTTTGCCAAGTTCCTTTAGGCTGGTCTAGGTAATGTAAGGAAAATACATTTAGTACATCTAGAATTGATTTATCGACGTGAGGATGCTAGAGGATGGGGTATTAAGGATACAAAATTCTTTATTAAGGCTTTACTAGTCAAGAACTTATGGAGATATTTAAAGGTAAAAGGTATCTAGCAGCAAATTATTAAATAAAAATATCTAAAAAAGAATTATCTTGAGACCTGAATTAAAGAAGGGGATTCAGAAAAGAAGGTGGAATCATATATTTGGAGGAGTATGATGAAGATTAAGCATTGGTAACATGATAATTTGAGATGGGAGTTCAGTATAATTAATATGATAGAAATAGGGTTGGATTCCATTAAAGGATTGATGGGAGAACATACTCTATATGTTCGGGTCTTTTTTTTCTTAACCAACTCTATGTTGATCAGGTTGCATATCCAATATCTCATTTTTGGATTAATGCTTGTGATTGGTCTACCTAAGACATTAGCATTAGAGTGGGATTTGTATACCTTACGATTAAGTCTAGTAGGAATAATATTGATAAAGAAAGAGGACAAAATGACTTGGGAAGGCCGCAAGTATAAAGATCAAATCTCAATCAAAGAGATATATTTCCATATTTATTAGGGGAGTAGCTCAATAGATAAAGCTTTATGGTTTGAAAAGTCCTAGAAGTAGGAGATTCCTATTAAATTAAAATATTATGTTTGGTTGGTGGTTAAAAACATGTATCTAACATGGGAGAATCTTCTCACAAGGGGATTTCAAGGTCTTGGAAGATGTGCATTATGCAGAGAAAAAATTGAAGATGTGGTACATATTTTTCTTTCTTGTAATTTTTTAGTCTCAATATGGAGTGGAGTATTACAATTGTTAAATATAATTGTAGTATGGGATAAGAACTCTATTAAGAAATGATTATCAAAGTGGTTTGGGGATTTTAAGGTATATTGTTCTTTACCATTCTATATTATATGGGGTATTTGGAGAATTAGGAATGTTAATATTTTTGGCCAAGAAGAGCCATATGTAAGAGGTACACATTTGAAGATCATTGCATACTTTTTGGAGATTGGTCCAAAGAAGGAGACGCTACCAAGGAGACATTTACAGTACATGGAGGTATGGTCGAAATTCTCAATGAGTTTCTTTGATGGGGAATCTAAACATAGGGTCTATGACAATGGGGCATATATAGTATTTAAGCCTATATGTTTCTAATATTTTAGCTAGTATAGTGGAGTAGGCACAAATAATAGATTTAATCTCATTTCTCTTTGGGGGATTTTACTGTGTGATATTTGGATTGCAATCGAGGAGTTAGCAGTGTTTGGAAACTCTAAAGTCATTATTGATTGGGTTCAGGTGAGATTTAATTTCGGGCCTCCATCTCTCACACATTGGATGCATATAATAATATCATTAATTAATATTTTCCATAGGTTATCATTCTTACATATCTATAGAGAGAAAAATCATGTTGTAAATTTCTTATCAAAGAAAGGTTGCAATAGTTCGTTGGGAAAGATCAAATTTTCAACCTTTGACAATGGTAACTTATAGAGTTCAGAGAGTATTAAAATATAATGTATTGTCTTTGATCTATATAATTTGTTTTGAATATGTATATGTTTAAATAATTTGTTGTATATTTTTGTAAATATATTTCAAACAATCAAGAAAATGTAGTTTAGGAAAGAATGTAAAAGAAGACAATCACAGTATAGGGACATATATTCCGAATAGTAAGATGAATTTAGAGTCGAAGATTACATAAAATATTTTTTAAGAGTTAATATGTGGGTAGCGTAGATGTAATAGGAAAAAACAGTCGACTAGAAAATGTAACTAATTTTTTTATTAATGAAAAAAAAATATTGAAAAAAAAAAACAATATAGAGTTAATCTAGTAGATGATTTATTTTTTTCCTTAATTGATCAAAATTTGATTGCAATTTTTAAGTTCTATGTAATTCTAGCAAATTGCAGATGTTGAATTAATTCTAAAATTCTAGATCCACTTAAACACTCAAAATAACTTGATTTATGAAAATTGATATTTCACTGAATACACTAAACTTAAAATTGAAAATTGTTTGAACCGCCTGTATCAAACACATTTTAGAGTCATCACTTAGTGAGGACCTTCATCCTTGAATTCACATTTACATATTTAATAGAATATCGAATAACATAGAAAGCCATGACTTGGCTTACGAGTAGAATTACCGAGTGCACATGTGGTACTTCTCAATACGGTGGGATAACTAGGAGTCAAAGCCCTGCATTCCAAGGGATTTGTAATCCTAGCATGAAAAAATGAAGAAAAAAATAATTGAAAACAACAATACAGGATTGTAGGAGTTTGTAGAACCCTACAATTGTGAATTTGTGATATAACAATTTCAATTTTTAATCAGTTAGCCAAATTGACTGAAAAGGAATATTTGTAGAGCAATTACGATCTGCGTTGTCTAATTATTTGCTTCCTGGAATTTTATTTTTTTTGGCTATAATATGGCTAAACAATTTTGGTTGAAATCAATTTTTTTTTTTGGGTTAAAGTGTGTTACTTATTGTATTTTTTCTTTTTTCATTACAAAAATACCATAACTCATTAATTTCTCAAAAAAAATCCTTGTCAATAAATATGAATAAATCTCATTTTCATAAAATAAATCCTATGCTCCGTGATCTAAGCTAACATCCAAGAAATTAGTAAAACCCTAATCAAACAAAGAGAAACCCGTGTCTTCATCTTTCCTCCTCCTCCTTCTCTTTAGCGGGTGCATTGACAAGGGTTTGGGCTTGTGCCACATTTTTTTATTGTACATATGGATTCAGTTTCCTAAAAACTTTCATGGGGCAATAGGGCAATTGGATTTTGGAGATTTCACTAATCAAGCTTGTAATTCCAACATATCCTATTGGATTATGGACAAAATCAACTAGTAAAAAGATTTGAAACATAACAATAGACTATGACATTGGAAAATATACGATCTTCCATCTCAATGACTCCCCAAATTTATCACCAATCTCTTTTATAAGATCCATGTCTTTCCTTAATATTGTCATACTCATAACATGGTCATTCACCTTGCAATTTCTTTGAAATTCCAATGTTATTATTTTACCACATGCAACAATAAATTTTGTGTGAATGGAAGAAATTGTTGGCATAACCTTTATTGTGATACCGTAAATGAATGAACTTAAAGATGAAAAATTTGCATTTGGTTGGAACAAAACAACTGAGTTTGAAATAACTGTTATGGTCACCAATATTTATATAAGGAGTCATTTGTACTCTATATGTGATGTAGAGAAATGGTATAATCTAATAGATTTCTGCTTCTAGGATTTTTTTTTCCTTATGTTATTTATTTATATTTTTAATATTTATTTATACATCAAATCCCAATATATGTTATATGCAATGTTCAATATGTGTTAAATGAAGAAGCACAAATTGTTGGACTTCACTTGATGCGTAAAACTATTGTTGCAATATTGATGCATTAGCAGGAGACCAATGCAGTATGTCATTGTATACTTTATGAGTACTGAGATACCATGGGTTTTTAATTAAGGCACAACGGTCTTGTGTATGAATGAGAAAAGAGAGAAAGGTGAGCAAAGATAGAAAGGTAAATACAAAGAAAAGGAGAAAATTTTATGTGGATTTAAAATTTACTATAGAATAGCCTAAGAAAAAAAATGTTTGTGCACCTATTTAAAATTCGGTATTTGCAAAATTAATATTTCATTGAAATGGTTGAGATCATGGAGGCCATTAAAACTAGGCTGATTGAGAAATTGATTAATGCTTATCCATTTTTTTGATAGTGATTGGATGCAGTTTGTTGCTCCTATAATGGAACGAGGCCAAAAAATTTGAAATGTACCCTCATAGGTGTCTAGGTATATTGATATGTTTGACTACGTTTATTAAATGCATAAAATTCCATTGGTCATGAGTTGGTGGAACGAGTCAGTGTGGAGTAAAATTAGTTTGATATATTTTCATTTTGGAAAATAAGCAATTATTGATGTTTAGTTAAGTTAAGTAATATAATTTTTGTTGTAATTGAGAACACTTTTCAATGAAGAAAATATAAGTATATATTTTCATTTCAAAATTAGAAAATACCAAATTAAAATGTATATTAAAATTTGATATTAAAAGCTTAAAAATTTTATAAATTGAAAAGTAACGATATATGTGATATATATAGAAAAGTAATCTGTAATGTAGTGAAGGTTAACTGATGATAGACTAAGTAATATGTTTGGTCAGACAGTCACACTAGCATAACAGTCCTGACAAGTTTATATATGTTTATTTATGCATGATGTAACAAATTGGCTTGGCATCTGACATATAATAAGATATATTTGTTCTCTTCTTTTGGTTCTCTATTATTGTGTATGTCTATATTTCAGTATATTCTTATCATGCGTTTGCTTGATGTTTGTATACTGGTAACTATGTGTTATTTTTGCTAGATTACAATAATACCCATTATTGTATCCAAATTATACTAGTGGAAGGTATTCTTCCCATTTCCTTGGCTGGTGCATTACATACATTCTTAGCATGTCCTCAAGAATTTTTTTAGTTATTTATGTTTTCCCATTAGTCTATGGATGGTAAGATATGTAAACACTAATGTAGTTCCTAATCCTACAAACAGTTCTCTCTAGAAATTTGAAGTGAACTTGGCATCCGTATCTGAAATAATATTCTTGGGAACTCCACGGGGTCTCACAATATGCTTAATGAAAATTTGAGCCACCTGACTAGCTGAATTTGTAGACATAACAACTACGAAGTGGGTCACTTTTATCAACTTGTCAACTACTAGCATGATGGAATCATGTTGCTTAGAAGACTTTGGAAGTCCGTTGGTCCAATTTAGGGGTGTAAATCATACCATAAATTTAATTATCAATCCGGAATTTGTGAACTTGGAAGCACACCAAAATATATGTTTTAGAGACTAATTCCTAAACTAACTTAAATTGCAATTTTTTAACACACTTGTACTTGGGAATGCTTCTAGACTATATTGATATCTTAAATTTTGTAAGCAATTAAACTTAAAGCTCCCTTACAGGATATGGATTCATAATTTTTCCAAGACCATAACAACATTTTCATATTATCAAGTTCTTTTAGAAAAATGAATTACAAAAATGAACAAATTGACATTTCTTAATTGTTGTAGATGAAAGCACATTAAGCTCTTTTACAAGAGTTCATTATATAGCATACTATCAGGATTAGCAAAATTCAATATTGTTTAAATACCAGAAACTAAATCACACAAGAAATTACAAAAAAATTGAAAGAGCATACCAGACATTTTAAAAACTAAGTGCACATGCTTGGCAACAGGGGCCCTCCATGCTTTGCTTGCACACTTGGATGAAAACCAATTAAGGGAAATTGTGTAACAACATCAACATAATCCACACAAAATAATGAGGGTGTCCAAAAGCTCCAAATCTATTAACTTCAGTCAAGTAGCATTCTTCCAAAAAAAAAAACATGTCTCTTCCTTTCAAGTCCTACATATTTATACAAGAGGTTTAATAACCAAAATTACAAAAAATGCTCAAATCCATTTCTGAGATCCTAGATAAATTATAATAGGTAAAATTAAATCTTCATATCCATAAAATATGAATAAAATCCCTTAACATCCAGAACTATCCTAATTTATTGCCAAAAACAAGACATTTTTTGAACAAGTGGCCTAGTTTGATCAGTTTTGACCTGGAAAATGACGGGCTCATTTCTAAAGGAAAATAGGAATTTATCAATCCTTGGAAATTTAGGATCACCTCACATATCTTGAAATTCACCTATTTGTCCTGCACACATGCAAAGCTTGGAGCTATTATGGGAAGTTGCAACATTCTATAATTTCTACTAAAATTTTAATTTTAATGTCAAAATTTGCCAAAATTCAATTCATGAAAATTAAATGATAAATGTACCTGATATGGTAAATTTCAAGCAAATATGGATGATGTATGCGAGGCATGGAAGGAAAACAGAGGCAAAATATGGGTTATGTGACTAAAATGAACATCAAAATGTGGCACCGAACATTCCCCAAAGAGGAATATATTGCACGTCCCCATGCACAAAACTGTCTCTGATGCCTTGCTACTGATACCTATAACAATATTTCCATATTAGCTTGAGAAATGTGAAGAATTTTTATCTTATAATATTTTTCCTTTACTGCCTTCTTCTGTTGATACCATTTGTATGCTTGCTTGGAAATTAAGATTTCCTCTCTTTGCAATTTCTTGTTTTTCTTTTTCAATCTTTCATTTTCCTTCTGAATTTTCGGACTTTGAATTTTCATTTGGTCATTCTCCTTTTTAAGATGTCTTTCAAGGATTTTCATCTCCTTCACAATTTGCTTCAATTTTTTATTTTTCTCATTCTTCTTTGAAGGTCCTTTGCTTTTTATTTTCGTTGAAATTTATGGATTTTTCTTATCAATAGGAATATCATTTGTTATTTCCTCTTCTTCTTTATTCCTTTGTTATTTCTCCTCTAAATACTGAAGGGAATCATATTGAAATTTTTGTGCTCCATCATCTTTTTATACTATCTGTCCTCTTTGGACATGTGGACTCTTTCTGCCAAGTGTAAAATATATTGTCTTTATGTTGAAGCTCGCACTCTCTTATTATCATACTTCTTATTTTTATCCTTTCCATATGTCTTTTTGGGCTTGTCTCCTTAGGAATATTTACTTCTTCTTCATTGTCACTTATGATAAAAATGTCTTCTTCCCTTTAGTATTTTCCATAGCTTCAAAAACATTACTTAATCCAAATTGATTCCATGAAATTTTTTTCTTTTGTAATTCATGCATAAAAATTATCTTGATGAGGCCATGATGGTAAAGGATTTTGTCTATGTTTTTACCATGTTTTTGGACTCCTTTAGTCCTTTTAGAAAGGCTTTGTAGTAAAAAATAAGACATATTGATATCACAGACACCTTTCAAATGTTGTAAGAGTTCAATGTGATACAAGTGTATTATATTGAATCTTACCTCACATGTGATGAATTTTTTGATAACGTGAGCCATCTCATCCCAGGGATGAACTGACCAGCTTCTTGAAATACATTTCTTCCAGTAAACAGATGATGCTATGGATTTGCATAAAAATGGATTCCACTATTTATCTTTGCATTGTTGAGTTTTTAAGTATCTTTCTCCTTGTTGAGGTAGTTCAGTCACATGTACCATAATATCTTTTGATATATTATGGTAAGGTTACCTACTAAGGCCCTCTCACCATCAAAGGAGGAAGAAAATTCCACAAAAATTTTCATTATACCCATAGAACTTCTCTAGAAATGAAACCCAATGTTTTTCTTCAAGAAGTTAAAAACAAACTATGATGATTTTTTGAAAGAAAACAACATTCTCTCTCTCTGTAAAATTTTCCTTCTTTTTCAAAGCCCCAATTTTTGACACAAATGCTAATACCATGATTTTTTATCTATGTTTAAAAAGAAAACAAAACTCCTCAATTTCTTTTTTTCAAATTCATGATATTGCATCAATTAGAGTTCATATGAAAGTTTTCTTATATGTTAATTCAATTTTGAAGAAAAATTTTGTTCTTTGTAATTGATCAGCTCAAAATTCCGCTTTATGTTCCTCTCGTGCTTCAGCAAAATTATTTTCTTCAAAATTTTGTCTTTGTATAAAAAATATTCAAATTCATACGCTCTTGAGGTCTTGGTTTCGAAACTCCTCACAGCGAGTCACTCAAATCACCCCAAATCCACGTTTTCAAAAATTTAGGCACTTTGTTTGATTCATTGAAAAGGAAGTGATTGTATGTTTGATAATTTCAATTCTCAACATAAAAAACATGTTTTTTTATGGTGGGAAGTTGTCAACGTTACTTTTGAAGCACAATTGGTGATGAGGAAGGATGAAAATTGACATTGGAAGACAATTCGAGTTTCTACGCACCAAGGGTTTGATTCTCAGGGAGAAAATACATTTGAAATCAATGCTTGAGGAATACAGGGTTTAAATATCATTCAAATGGCAGCATAAAACAGTTTGAATGCAAGAAAAATAGTTTTAAAATGAAGTTGGGTGAAATTGTGACCATGAAAAAATATGAAAATGGTCACATATCTTACCTCATGAAGTCATGGTATCGTTTTGATAGAGCACGACATATAAATCGAAATGTTAACTGTTGAGTGCGGTAATGAGTTCATTTTTCATCACTGAGTCCCTATCCTCTTTGTTGTGTTCATATGGAAAATTATGACAAGGGTACGTGGAAAAGTCAGAGATAAATACACTTTACAAAATGATTACATAGTACCCAGGGTGTTATATGAGGTCGTGGTCTTCAACTTATTTTAACATCGGGAGACCCTTCAGCCCATAGAGACTTTGTCAAATTATGAAGTAATATGGCCTAGGACAGAGGTATTTGTATCACCAAAATATTATTTCTCAGTCACCTTTAAGCATAATAAGCATAATGAAGTTTGTAAGATCATTTTCAAAGTGGAGGAATAACCTGTTATGAGTATTTTAACCCAATGTTTCGGACTTCATAAGTGAGTCCATCATCAAGGGTAATCGCTTATTGTTCTTTGAAAATATATTAATTGCTTATTGTTCTTCTTTGAAAAGATATTAATCGCTTATTTTTCTTATTGTTCTTTGAAGAACAATAAGTGATTACCCCTGATGATGGACTCACTTATGAAGTCCGAAACGTTGGGTTAGAATACTCATAACAGGTTATTCCTCCACTTTGAAAACCAATTCACCTGTATGGAATCACTTTTTAAAAAGGATCATTTTTTTTAAAAGTTACCACATCAACATTCATGATTACTTCTTAAATCATGTGCCTTTTAAACTTGTGCATCCATATTTCCTTGAATCATATACTCTTATCCTTAGCCAAAAAATTTGCATCTGAAGACCTTTTTAAATTAAATTGATTCTCATATGTTGACAAATGAAATTATCAACATTAAAAATAATTTTTCTTACTTGGATGACCACTCTCTATTGACAAAATTTTTACTTCCTTCTTGATGTCATGTTTTTAGGAAACCTTGTTTCATGATGTAGACCATTATTATTCCTTTCCTTGAAGAGAATACATCCCTATATCTTAGGAAATTATTTTTCTTCTTGTGAGACTGATATTTGTGACCAATATTGAATATTTTTTCCTTATTTCTCCTTCTTTTTTGGAAGAGTTGTATACCACTTTTTGATGTTTAGGGATAGGTATATGAAATGAATTATCTTCTCAATTAAATGATGGGATATGAAAGGGAAATATTTTTCAAGGTAATCAAAGGGAATAGGTACAATATCATTACTTCAAATGAAAGAATTTGTCAAAACTAAAATATTAAAAAGAAACTTCTCTTACATATTTTTCAATTTCTTCCTTAGTTATGCTCTCTCATTCTTTTGTAGTTGATTTGATTGGAGAAGTTACATGTTTGCAATAATATCTTCTAATTTTCCTTAGCCTGAATTGTTTTCATATTTCATTGTTGGAGTCAGATACATGTCTCTTTATTAAATATGTTGCCAAAGTAATATTTCAGGTCCCTTTGAAACTATAATGTCTTCAAAAGATAGCATTGATGGCTGCAAAATCAAGTCCCTCTGTTTGATCATACAGGGCATTCTGAAATCGAGATTTTATTTAAAATATAGTGCATAACTGTAAAAATTCTTTCAAGGAGGAAAAACTCAAACCCGAAAATTGTGCACTTTACCCCAAAACTTAGGATTTGACTTTTACTAAATTCATGTTTGTAAGCGAAAATGTTTTATTGACTACCAAAAAACTTGAAATTATTCAAATGAAAACTTGATAAGTAAATGGTAAATCCTTTTGTGAATTCTCATTGGCCAATTTTACTTGGTTTTCCAATCAGAATTCTACTTTATATTGTGCCAGTTGCATGTCTTTCACAACTAAACCCCCCCCCCCGGATTTTTTTCAAGAGGGAGGTAAGGTAGACATGAGATTATGTTTTTATAGTACCTCCATCTCATTTTGTTCTAAAATCTGTTGCAAAAATTATTCTTTATCTATAGGCTTGGTATAGAGATTTATCCTATGTCCATTAATCAAAAATGAGACTTATTCTTCATCAATTGTCTTGACCTTGACTGAGCCATTCTCATAAATTTCTTCAATCTGTTATGGATCAAGCCAATGAGTTATAAATCTGGCTTGAAATTATTTGAATTTATAATAAAATAATAATTCCTAGTCACCTACTTTTAATTTTTTCTTATTGACTAATTTATCATGCCATGTTGCATTGTTGTTGAATCAGAAAAGTATGTTGTATTGTTGCTTGTCTCACTTCATCTAATTGATTTAACCACATCACCCTTTATTTTTTTGCTTCATGTAGATCCATCCCTAAATCAGCTGCCAACTTGTAAGTATGAATTTGAAACTCAATGGGGAGTAATAATTTCTTACCACATACCAGCTGATAAGGAGCGGAACTTGTTGTTTTTTCCAAGTGATTCTATATGCCCATAAAGCCTCATGAATCTTTTTTTACCAATATTTTCTATGCATTTGAACTTTCTTGGTCATGGTTTCTTCCAAAGTCTTGTTATTAGACTCCACTCGTCCATTTCCTTGTGGATGATAGGGTGTATACTTTTGATGATTGATCTTGTATTTTTCTGCTATGTCTTGCACCAGTTTAGAAGTAAATTGTGTTCCTTGATCAGTAACAATTTCTCTAGGCACACCAAATCTTACAAAAATTTCTTCAAAGAGAAAGTTAACAATTGTTTATTCAATAGTTTTTGGAATTGCTTTTGATTCCACCCACTTTGTCACATCGTCATTACATACCAAGATATACTTCTTTTCATTTGATGGTGGATCGATAAGACCAATGAAATCAAGTGCCTATTTCTCAAATGGCTCTATGAGAACTTGTGGCTTCAATCGAATTTCACCAGATGGTAGTGGTCTACCCATCCTTTGAAAATTGTCACAATTTTTGACAGATTAATTGGAATCTTTAAAAATGGATGGCCAATAATACCCCATATTGAGTATTTTGTATGTTGTTCTCTTATCTGTAAAATTTCCAACACAAGGTTCACCATCATGAAAACTATTTGATACATGAACAATATCACCAAGAGTATGTAATCGAGATATAAAATCTACCACTTGATTTTCCCTTTTAGGTCCATCTAGGACAATAATGTTGAATTCCTGCCTAAATAACAACCATCTTGTTATTTTTCCATTAGAAATGTGTTTATTCATCAAATACTTGATGGCAGAATGATCTGTATGGATGAAGATTTTGTAACCTATCATGTAATGACATAATTTATTCATAGCATGAACTACTACCAATATTTCTTTCTCAGTAATTGTGTAGTTCAATTCTACAGGGGTTATATATTTGCTAATAAAATAAATAACCTAAGTCGTATGATTTTCTTTTTGACCTAGAGATGCCCCTATTGCAATATCTGATGCATCAATAGAGATGTGGAATGGTAAAGTCCAATTAGATCTTCTCAAGATAGGTGTTGTAGATGTTTTGTCTTTGATCTATTCAAATGGTTTTTGACAATTATCATCCCAATGGAATTGTGTATCTTTTGCAAGTAACTTAAATAAAAGAAAGAATATTTTACTAAAATTTTGAATGAATCTTCGATAATAGCATGCACACCCAACAAAAATTCTTACATATTTTTTATTCTTTGACTCTAATGAGTTTACAATGATTTAATTTTTTGTCGGATCTAATTTTTTTATGCAGAATTATGATCTACAGATAAATCAAATTCCCAAAGTGTGGTGCTATGCACTTATAAAAACATATTAAAAACTTTGTTATCACTTTCTCTAAGAATAAATAGACACACAGAAAGATAGAAGAACCTACTTGTTATCCAAGCACTTTCTATTCTCCTTCTTTCGCTTTTGTTGTAGTCTTCAATCCAACTTAGATCGCCAGATTGATTCCTGCAAGTATAAATAGAGAACAACAAAGAGATTGCAATATAAAAATGCCTACTTATCTTAATCACTTAAATCTATTAAACATGAAACATATATATCATATAACAGTACATTGCATGAGAAATAGAAACACAAATAGATACATATATAGGAAAATGAACAACAATATTTATTCAAGAGTAGAAGGGGGAGGCTACAACCAATGATCAATTTTATGTTACCAGCTCTAGCTTCATCCTAGCCTCATCACATTCAACATCTCACCAGCAGCATATCACTTCTTTCACTCTCTCAATTGAGAATCCAACACCATTTCTTTACAAAAATTATTCCTTCCCTAGCACTAGGATCTGTGCTCAATTTATAAGGAAACTAAAGGTAGTTTCTCAATCAGTGACTTTCTAATAATAGGCAAGACATGTTTCCAAGTTCATAGGTGTTATATGGACACTTGGATTCGAAGTATGACACATATGGAATCTTCTAGAAGGCAGTGGCCATGTGAAGATTCTGGAACAATGAGAATTATGCTCCCATTTGACCAACTCACCCTTGAATTTCGAGAAGTGCACTGCAGTGCACCCTTGAATGGAGGTAGATGCATATGCAAGCAGTTAGTCTCTTGAGAGGCAGCGTTGGTGAGCTCATAAGTGGTATAACATATACTTCAAACCTTGGAAATCTTCACAATAGAAGCCATGAATGAATTGTTCTTATCTTAGGGAATATAGCAACTGAAATGTAAGGGGATAATAGACACTATCTCATTGGTCCTGGGGATTATGTCTAGTTTGACCAGGTCATGGGGGATGATGCCCAAATTGACCTATAACATCTGCCCCCTAAAGCATGAAGTCAAAATAATAATAATAATTTTAATGAGATGCTTTACGATGTGATGAGTTGGAACTGAAGCAGAGTGGCGACCTACATCAATCTCACAATACATTACATCATGATATTTTCATCTAGATCATGAATTGTTGAGGGAGGCATTCCCATGCTCATCACATAAATTATCTAATAACATGTACATAGTGCATAAAGTCATCTACATTGGAATGGTGTCGAATATAGACATGCCTACAAATATAGGCCCATGTTCGAATGACGATCTGTATGTAAGGTCACCATACAGATGATGTGTGCAAAAATCCTGAAATCGCATCCCAGATGGCTGAAACTAGATCTGAGGTCTTCTTATCTCATTCACTCGATCGTTCGGGTACAATTCTAGCCATGCGAATATATGATTTTTAGTCAAACATGGTAAGACATCGTTTGATTACCAGCCAATGATGTGAGTTGTTAACAAATGCAAGAGAACCACCATTGATTTTAATGGTTCTCAAGGTATTGTAGTACATTTTGTAAGGCGTGAATAGATGATTTGATGTCGAATTCCAAACAAAATATTTCGGTCAAAGGTCTGGAAGCAAGGATCTTTTCGATGTTGTAACAAGCCTCATGGTACTGGAAGATGATGTTTCTAAGTAAACTTCCTATATAATGATTTGATGTCGACAGGAAACCAATTTATCGCGAAACGGGAGTTACTGGTTTCGGAGACAAAATGTGACTTGATATAGTAATGTTCAGGGATGACAGTCATGAGAATGAAGGTTTATGAGTATTGCAGAAAGATGAGTATTCAATGGATGACTTCTCTTGAACATATCAGTGACACTGATATGATTTGGTAGCATTGACCCAAAAATCGAAGTTAAGGTATGATGAACCATAGGTATGAATGAATCATCAAGAATATCACCCAACCCAAATAGTCACGATGATGGAGTGAAGCTTCATGTTCAAGAGCGACCTGTTACCGTAAAAGTTCTGTTCACTTTCCCAAATTTTCCCTGATCATTTGTCGACCAGTACCTTTTTATTTTTTTAAAAAGCATGAGGATGATAACATATGATTGATCTATAATTCAACCCTTAGGGAGAATGTGTATCGCTATTTAATAATTTAACGAGTCTAGCGATAAATGAAACTCTATTCTTTCCATGATCGACAAGCTCATCGCTATTTTATGCTTTAACAAGCCTAATGATAGTGACAGCCCGGTCCTTTTTCATATTTAGAGAGTTTTAAAAAGAGGACAAAAGAAAACTCCATGAGTCCTTTTTCGTAAATTTGTCGCTCAGAGCCGAAAAAGTGTAAAATGATATCTAACAGAACCACCTAGCCATATTCGACTAAGGTTTTCCTTTTTCATAAATAATCTATCTCAGTCCGAAAAAGGGTTAAACATGTACTGAGTAGATTTCAATTCATTTACTTTTACGAGCTCGAAAATACAAGTGCTCGGAAATCTTTTCACATTATCGAAGTATGAAAAGAGCTAAAAGAAGACTCTAGAGGTTTTTTTTTTGCTTTTATCGAAGCTCAAAAAAGAGATAAAAGTGCACTTCAAGTCCTTTTACGTTTTTACCAAAGCTTGAAAAATAAGGATAAAATTATGCTTTGTGGTCAAATCATTCTTGAAATAAATGTGCATGACTAATCTGCTATGAGTTGCAAACCTGTTCAGAACAACAGCAAATGGATTAAAAATTCTTGTTTCATGATAAAAATGAATAAAACCATAGTCACAACAATAAATATGATTTGCAAATAATCAAATGACTAATTAAAAGAGTTTTTACTATTCATTTTTACCATTTGAAAGTTACTATTTGTATTTTGGAGCTTTGAACCTGTTTTTTCCCCTGAACTTCAACTGTTGATTGAGATCGATTTTGTGGACGGTTTTCCTCACCGTTTGATCTAGGTTGATTCCATAAACTTCCTCTTTCTTTCAGTAGTATTTTATTTCATTTCATTGAATTTTTTTAGGGATTTGGTCCCCTTAGGGTAAATTTATTTTCAAAAGAGTGAAACACACCCTTGGATGTCAAAACCTGCATTGGAATGCACCTAAAATGAAGGCTAGGTGCATATGCAACGCATTGTCTCTTTACCAAGGCCGCGTTGGGCGCAATTCACATTTTTTATTCTTGCATTATGCCCAAATTTAACCTAATTTTTTGCATGAAAAGGGTCCTAATAAGTCTTATGGTTATGTTTCAGGGATTCAATGGACCAAAATGACAATTACTTGGAGGGAAAGATAGCATGAAGAACAAAACATGATTTCCCTTAATGATCTGAGTACTGTAAGAACCCTCAGAGACTGTGGGTTGCTGAAGTACTTTCGTCTATCGAGTTGAGGAAATAGATGGAACTATTGGAGTTCCTTGTTTGTGCATGGGATCCGGTGATTGAGGAATTTCATATTGGGAACAAAGTGGTCCCAATTTTAGTGGAGGATATCTATTTTCTAACAGGCTTGTCGAGGAGAGGCCTACCCATTTCTCTCTCAAGGTCTACTCTCGGAGGAGAGACAGTGAGAGACTATATATTGTAGTATTGCAATCCAGGGGCAGAGCATAGAAAGGATGGGAAAACAAAAATCTGCGATGTTCGTGATTTTCCATTGAGAACCATATTATTCACGACCGCAAAGCTTGCTGGTACCACTACACTCCATTTAGCGAACAGATTTGATATGCAGTATGCGTTAGAGTGCATGGAACCAACCATTTTCGATTGGGCTGAATTCGTACTTTATTTAATGAAAGAACAACTGAGCAAGGCAAAGGGAGGAAGGAATACAAATTTCAACTATGGTTCAATCCTCATTTCTTTTGCCTTAGATCGGATTCCACTGATGCAGCCTCATCATGTGGCATTGGGTATATCTAACCATATAGATCCAAGGATGCAGAGATGGGTAGAACTGATGGCCATACATGTTGGTCAATCATCTATCATGTTCTTTACTGCATTCTTTTCCTGGTTCAAGTGACAGATTATCGCCATCGATGACTATGCATATGCAAGCAACGACTTCTGAGGAGATCCAAATTTAGCTTTACCAGAAGGCGCTCAGTGGGGTGTAATTGGTAAGAATGTTTTGACCATGTTTTTTTTTTATTTTTCTAAGGTTTATACATGTTTTTGTATTATAATGTTTTTCCAAGACTAAACTAAAGTTTTGTTGCAATGCAGATGTTGGTCGAGTTCAACTAGTGGGAGAGCCAGAGCATGGAGCGGATGAGCCAACAGAGAGGGTTGTCGAGAGAGCAGTCCTCCAGGATTTAGATATGGCTGAGACTCTTGCTAAGCTTCACTAGAAAATATAGGGGTTGACCTTCAGTATTCCTGATTTCCGGATTGAAGAGTTACCAATGCGACTGCAGCGCCACACTATCGGTGTTCCTAACCGTTGGATGTGGTTACTGTGTAGAATAGCTAGATCAGTAGCATGTTATCATGATCACTAGTATTTTACTTTTGACTTGTTGCATACGTTATGAGGTCAGATGACCAATGTATTCATATGTGTTGCAAATGTCTGTTTATAACATAATTCGCTAAACAATCAATTAATGTGTTCGAGTTTCTAGAAATGTGTTGATATTGAATTAAATCAAAATGTCTTTCCAAAAGTTGAACTCTTAGGAACATACAATGCAGTGTTGGATTTCTAACAGTATAAAAACTAGTAAGTTGTAATACCACAAATTGTGAGTCTAACCTTATGATGATGCAGTTCATACAAAATGAAATGGAATCAGAGAGAAGTTCGATCAATGCGCTATACTCAGCGATATTGTTTGTAGATCGACCGATACAAATCCCTTGAAAACTCACTAACTCATCATTTGGAGAGAAAATGGCCCACGCTGGAGAGGATAGATTATGCGTACTACGACTATCACCATCAGCATACCCAAAAAATGGTTCCAAATATTCAGACATCTACGATGAAATGTAAAGCGGATTACTAACTTCAAGAAAACTTTAGAAAACAAGCTAATACAGTAAATACAAATCAATAGCATATATACAATATAATACAAAAAATGACTATGCTCACGATTAAGCATAGTAACGTTTCAGATACAACCCATTTTGGGGTTATGCCAACGGAATTCCATTGTAATCTACCAACTCGTAGGCACCCTTAGCAAGAAATGTTTTGACAATATAGGGGCCATGCCATAATGGCTCAAATTTCCATGTACCTATTACATAAGCTTCCTGATTATAAAGAATGACCAGGTCACCCTATGAGAAAATGCAAGGTTGGACATGCTTGTCATATTAAGCCTTTATACGTCTCTTATGCGCTTCGTTGACCAATTGGGCTTCACGACATGTTTCATCAAGATGGATGAGGTTAAAAAGACGCGCTTCTTTAGCAAAGGTGTCAGGTACAAGTCGATTGCGAGTTTTAACGATGATATTTCACATTGGATTGGCAAGATAGATTCCAAACCATACATCAATCGAAAGGGGGTAAATCTGGTTGTGTTTCTCACCGAGGTTTGGTACGCCCACAAGGTCAAGTGCATGATTAACTTCCAATTTCATTTATGAACTCCTATCATTCGTTGAAGCATCTATTTAAGAATATTTTTAATAGCCTCAACTTGTCCATTTGATTGTGGATAATAAGGAGTAGAACTATCATGTGACAGTACTAATTTGGTATTCAATTCATTCATCATATAGTTGTGAAAATGTGAACCATGATCTGTGACTATAGCCTGTGGGACCCCAAACTGTGAAATTACATTATTAAAGAAAAACAATGTAGTTGTTTGTCCTGTGTTGTTGAATGTAGGAATCGCTTCGTCCCACTTGGTAAATTAGTCTACTGCGACAATAATATAACCATGCCCCCCGAACGAACGAGGGTTACAAGTCATAAATTCAATGCCCAATTTTGAAAACGGTCCCACATAGACAACAGGATGCATTGGCACTGGCGATTTGCAAATTTTACGATCAAATATCTGGCATGCGTGAAAACTTCTAACCACGAGGATGGAGTCGCGAAATATGGTAGGCCAAAAGTAACCAGCGCGAAGTATCCTCTGTGCGATAGCATATCCATACAAATGTCCACCACAAGCCCCAGCATGAAAATCATTTAAAACCTTTTCGGCCCCCTCATGAGTGAGGCACCTTCTTAAAATTGTATCGCCGATGATCAGATAATATTTGTCTTTGTATCTAATACGTCATTGATCAAAGTGAGAGGTATCAGGCCAAAAATTCTGGGTCTGGAGATAAATGATAAAATCCCCATACCAAGGATCAGATGATCCGATCATAAATAGAGACATGTCAGGAATAGATGGTTCTGACGTAGTGGTAGTACTATCAGAGGTAAGGTCACAGAGAAGCTCAGCCAAAAATAAAGACTTCTTTCACTTGGATTTGATAAATTCCAAATAAAATTCCTGCAAAATGACAATCCATTTTGAATACTTTCCCCCCAGCAATTGACGTGATAAGATGTAATTCATTGGGTTGCAATCCGAAATGACAATGTTGTTCCGTAACAGGATATAGTGGCGAAATATTTGGACAGCTTGAATAGCCTCCAAGGCAATCTTTTCTACGTACGAATACTTCACTTCTATATCATTGATATTATGATTCAAATAATAGATTGGATGCTCTATCCAATTTTCTACTTGGACCAATACCATAGCAATGGTCATATCAGCCATGGCAATATATAAGAAATAATCACTCTGATAATTAGGGGGATACATTAATGACGTCCGAACAAGTGTATCCTTGACAGCATCAAAAGAATCTTGCGCAACTTGGTCCCAATGGAATGGAATCCCTTTTTTCAAGAGCTGAGTAAATCCTTTAGACCTTTCGGTGTAGTTGGGTATGAACCTCGTTAGGAATTTATCCTTTCCCTGACGTTTCTGTAACTGAAGCAAATTTGATCGTGCAGGAAAATCAAGAATGGCCTAGACCTTCAGTGGGTCGATTTGAATTCCTTCTTTTGAGATGGCGAATCCTAGAAAAAGATGAGAACCAACACAAAACACACATTTATGTGCATTGAGGCGTATTTTGCAGTGTAGGCAACGTAAAAATATAACTCTCATATGCTTCGGGTGATCAGTTCGGTTTCATGAATGCGCGGGTAAATCGTCTAGATAGCGTTGAACAATGTGCTTGATATCATTGAAATCATAATCCATTTCTCTCTAAAAAGAATCCACATCGTTATTTAATCCAAATTGGAGTTTCTGATAAGCGAATGTACCCCAAGTACAAATGAATGTTGTATTATATTGGTCCTATGGGCATATATGGATTTTATTTTAGCCAGAAAATCCATCCATGAACGAAAATATTTCGCATCCAGTGCAATCGTCAATAATCTAGTCAATAAATGGAGTAGGATAGTTGTCTTTTGGACAAGCAAGATTGACATCCTGATAATCGACACACAATCTGATGGTTCCTTGTTTTTTCATAAGAGGAATGATGTTGGAAATCCTTTCAGTTAGTGGAACAGGGTAAATGAAACCAGCACGCAAAAAAATTTCAACTTCTTCTTTAATGGCAATGGCCTTCTTCAGATGAACAGGACAAAGGCATTGATGTATCGGCTTGACATCATGGTACATATTAATAGTGTTTTCAACGATACTAGTATCGATGCCTGACATTTCCTCATTAGACCAAGAAAATATATCACAAAATTCACGAAAGAGAGAGCGATATGTTTCGAGTTCTGATGGAGAAAAAGACACGCCAACATGAATGTTTTCTATAATGTCAGGTTTGGTCGAAATATCTATAGAAATTTTTCTTCAATATTTGATAAATTTCTCTTGGAATCGATTGCATTAATAGGAAAATAATTCGAAAAGAATGTTTTGATCGACGGGTTATATAGTTCACTAAGATTATCTTCTTCATAATCCTGAAGATGGGAACGATAATGATGATCTTCCCAGGGTTCTCCTTCTGAAATCATCATTTCCAGAATATTCTCATATGTGGCTTTATGAATGACTCCCTTCGGTGGCTTGATTGTCAATTCAGGAATAGCAGTGGGTGGTATCTATTCTATAGACGGATTCGTGGTCAAGGTAGTAGTTTGATTAGTAGCCTGACTACCATAATTTCTTTTTCGGGTTGACACCAAAACATCAATAGATGGCTTTATGACAGACAACTTAAGCACTTGTGAACTAGAAGCTAGATCCGTAGAATCCAAATTTGTGTCCGAATTCGGAAATGGATCTGTCAACACAGCTGACGCATGCGAGGTCATAACCATTTTTGAGACTTCGTCGCGGTGAGGACAGTCCTGAACAAAGTTTTCCTCATTACATATTATGCAAGGGTAACGAGGTTTCTGATTTCTAGTCAATTGATCAGATGATATTTCCTACGGGGTAGAAGTTTTCTTTTTCTTTGATTTCCCCTTTTTCTTACTTCTGGGTTTCTTGTCACTTTTTCCCTTGTCAGATAACATGACATGGATTTTGGAAGAAGCTGTAAGATCAGATGCAGTAAAGTGATGTGTGCTTACAGTACCAATCAAACCGTCTCTGGCATGAGAGTCCATAGATGGAGGAGGAAGATTAAAATTAGATCGGGACGCGTTAGGAATTTTCTCGTAGAGCATGCTAGACTGAGTGTAAATCAAGTCTAAATATTGGGCACAAGCAATGGCCTGCCCTTTAATGAAGACGCCACCCTTAGCCACATCCTCAGTTATAGATGGTAACAGGGACTTAATGAACCATTCAGCAAGGAGCTGATCATGAACAAATGTCTTAACCATTCTATGACGATGATGCCACTCATGAATATGATCTGAAATGTGAGTAGCATTAGTTTGTTTAAAATTAGTCAAGAGTTCCATTCCAGTTTCATATCGTATGGGTAACTATAAGTGGGTGAAAAATATAGTAGCTAGGGCAATGAAATTATCAAATGAAGCTCTTTGTAACTCAATGTACCATTTCGCAGCCATACCAGTGAGCGTACACTGGAAAAGACATAGTTGAATGGAATCATCATTTAGGGATTTATATGAACACCACAAATGATAAGTCATAACATGAGTCGATGGGTCTTCCCCAAGGTTTCCATTTAACTTAGGAATATCCAACGGTAATTTATGAGGTATCACCGGCCACCAAGGAGCATAATTGATTGGGTCATTGGTGAGCCGGTTTAAATTTGGTAACTCTAAAGTTGCAACAAAGGGAAACTGTCTATTAAGGTTGGGTTTAGCATAGCCAAGGTATGATGGAATTGCTTGGTAAATAGGACTTTGAGCACCAGCATAATGAATATGCTACCGGTAACCCAGATAGGGGTTGTTTTGATAAGCAAACACTTGAGGATTCTGTTGACCAAAACCTAGGTACGTTACTTGTTGAAATCAAGGTTGTGGCATTTGCACTTGTGGCTGCCAAGGGGTCTGTCCACCAATAATATAACCCAAAATAGGATAGCTTGAATTCCTTTGTGGATAGGTATAACCTGGTTGCGGCTACGACATCCTATAATATGGTAATCCAACTTGTGAATAAATGATTCCGGATATAGGTGGTTGTTGTAAACTAGCCGAAGGAGTTGGAGTCTGAGGGCCCAATACTTGAGGGTGTTGGGTTGAAGGACCTGCTTGAGACGGTTGAGGTAAGTAAATGAGTCATTAATAGGGGTAAAGATGTATTAACAAGTGGAGTTGATGTGGGTTCAACAGGTTGAACCGATTGATACAAGTGTACAACCGTTTGTGGTTGGATAGGCAGAGTGGGTTTCCATTGACAAACATTCATTCTGACATTAGGATGACCAAATAATGACAAATTACTGTCAATATGGGTGACTATGTGTTGCGCCCCAGCATGAGGAGTATAATAAGATGAAAAATATTGTTCTCCAAATGCAGGGAGTCCAGTTGAAATTGTACTAGATGGAATATACCCAAATGGACCAGCTTGATATTTCCCTCGTGATGTGTATAAAGGATCAATTCATTCAGTACTCACTATAGATTTACCAGTTAGAATACCAGACGATGACATTGGTGAAGTCCATGGGTTTGAGGATGCACCAGAGAAGGTTCCAGATAAAGATTAGTAACCAGGTGGGACAGAAGGGCCACCATATAAATATGACTCGTGAAGTCATGAACATCGATGGCGTAGCGAGAGCAGATGCTGTCACAATTGAAATAGATGGTCCAGCTGAAGATGTTGGCTCAGGCATGGTTATTCGACCAAATGTATACCCTATTGGATCTATGGAAACTCTAATAGACATGGGATCAACAAAAGTAGAGGCAGGTGATTGAGGGAAAGACTCGTATGGGTAAAGCTCCACCCCAAAATGAGTTCGAGTTAAAGGTGTTTCACCTTGTGGTATTTCTTCAATCGAAATTAAACCAAGTGGAAGGATTTCTCCGTTAGGCCCAAATTATATTTCAGGAGGTTGAATGCACGATATGGGAGACTCAATGGCTATAATAGATTGTGGGGTGTCCGATACAGGAACAAATTTTGGTCGTTCAACTTCAGGATTCAGACGTTCTGGCAAAAAAGTGACAGGATCTGGATCGACTCATAGTTGAACAACGTCGGGTTTGGGAGATATGGTCTCACTGATTGGATGGATCGTGACCACGGGTAGCTGTGAGGACTCTGCCTCGACAACATTAGATGAAACAGGATTTGTAGAAACAACTTGTGCCGAATCTGGTATATGTGAAGATGATGTCACACCAGAGGTACTGACAGTTTTAGTTTCAGTAGAGTGATGTCACCTTTTCCTACCAGAAGTGGCTTCCGGTGGTAAAGGTGGTTTCAATGCTATTCTACGCAAACGACGGGGAAAGGGATGTTCTTCTTCCACGATGACTGATTTTTTTATGACCAAAAACAAATAAACAAAATAAAAGGGTAATTCTAGGAAAAAAATTTACCAAGTAATTATGAACTGCAGAATACCTCCTGGTGAACCAAGAAGTACGTGCAAGAAATATCCCTGAATGTTGTGTTCCGTGTATCACAAATTACAAGGCAACCGACAAGGTTCACTATGGATGGATAGCAACCTAAATTTTTCCTCCCAAATATACCTGAAGGTACGTGGAGGCCGAATTCTATATTAGTGTTGTCTAATGTGAAACCGCACAGTGAGAGCACCCCCTTATACATTTCATACTAGAACACCGCCTGATATACTCGAAGGTACGTGGACGAGCTCTGATATACTTATGTACGTGGAGTGGGGTATCACACTCGGAATGTATCGCATACAATTAACAACAGCTACTATGTTTAACGACGCTGGAACACATCTCTAGCCTGGACCTTCTAAATGTTATCGTTACGGTTTCAATGCTTTTTTAGGTAAATAAATGTAAATTTTAAGTTGATCTTGTTTATCAATTTTCCTTTTGAGGTTCACCGCATGATGTGATGGAAATTACTAAAAATACAAACTAAAATGATAAGAAAAATTTTCAATTTTAGATTTTTCAATGAAAATCTTAGCTACGAAGGGAAAGAGCAATCAGTTTTGAGAGCAAACAACAAAGGGCACAAACTAATATGCAGCTTTCCTAACTTGTTCCTATGCAAAACACATAATTCACTATATGCATATGCAAGTTTTTCTTTTCAGTCACTTTAATGTGAATGCAAGAAAGGAAACTATATGCATCAAATAAACAAAAACAAATGGTTTCTTCTTTGAGAAATGAGGAATTTAACAACAATTTCTCTTTTAGGAAAAACGAAGAATGGAACTGCAATTTTTCTTGCAGGAAACGAAGAATTTAATTATAATTTCCTTTACGAAAAAAAATGGATCTAATGCAGAAATAAAATACTTTGAATTTGCTTTGTCAATGATAAAGAAAAACACTTAAAGATACATTGAACAAACTTACTTTTCAAAGGAAGAAGAATCAGGCAAATTCACTGGTCTCTAGGAGGTATTAGACAATTAAAAACACAGCGAACAAATGGCTAAGAATTATGGAAATGACAAATTCAAATGGAATTTGGTTGGCTAAGGGGGCAACACAGTCTCTAAAGGGAGACATTGCGTTGCAGTGCACCCCTGAATGGGAGACATTGCACTGTGTCTTGACCAACAGTGCATTGGGCGTAGAAAAAAATTGAAAATTCAAGCTACATAACACACTTCTAATTCAATTCTTTGATTCAAAAGTCTAATAACTAAAATTAGATGCTACAGGGTGGATAAGCAGAGGAAAAAACACCAGGAGTGATAGGAAACTCCCCAGCGGAGTCGCCAATTTGTTATGAAAAATTATGATCTACAGATAAATCAAATTCCCTAAGTGTGGTGCTAGTCACTTATAACAACATATTAAATACTTTGCTATCACTTTCTCTAAGAATAAATAGACACAGAGAAAGATAGAAGAACCTACTTGTGATCCAAGCGCTTCTTATTCTCCTTCTATCGTTTTTGTTGTAGTCTCCAATCCAACTTAGATTGCCAAATTTATTCCTACAAGTATAAATAGAGAACAGCAAAGAGATTCCAATATACAGATGCATACTTATCTTAATCACTTAAATCGATTAAACATGAAACATATATATCATTTAAGAGTCTATTGCATGAGAAATAGAAACATAAATAGATACATATATGGGAAAATGAACAACAATATTTATTAAAGATTAGAAGGGGGAGGTTACAACTAATGATCAATTTGATATCACCAGCTCCAGCTTCATCCTAGCCTCATCAAATTCAACATCTCACTAGCAACATATCACTTCTTTCACTCTCTCAGTAGAGAAACCAACAACATTTCTTTACCAAAATTCTTCCTTCCCTAGTACTAGGATTTTTGCTCAATTTATAACGCAACTTAAGGTACTTTATCAATCAATTACTTGCTATTCATAGGCAAGACATGTTTCCAAGTTTAGAGGTGTTAGATGGACACTTGGATTCAAAGTTTGACACATATGAACTCTTCTGGAAGGCACTGGCCATGTGGAAATTCCAGAACAATGATAATTCGCTCCCATTTGACCAACACACCCTTGAATGCCTGGAAGTGCACTGTAGTGCACCCTTGAATGGAGGTAGCTGCATATGCAACGCAGTTAGTCCCTTGAGAGGCAGCGTTGGTGAGCTCATAATTGATATAACATATACTTCAAACCTTGGAAATGTTCACAATAGAAGTCATGAATGATTTTTTCTTCTCTTGGGGCATATAGCAACTGAAATGTAAGGGGATGATAGACCATATCCCATTGGTCCTGGGGGTGATGTCCAGTTTGACCAGGTCATGTGAGATGATGCCCAAATTGACCTATAACAAATTTTATTCTAGAAGATGAAATATGATGACCTAATAATATTACTTCCGTTAACATCATGAAATTATTTTTTATTGCTGAGATATAAGTTTCTTTCAATACATATTAAAAAAAAAAAATCCAAAATTTTCAAAAAATCATCAAAAGTATTTCTTTACACAGTGAAGTCATCCATGTAAACCTCTACACGTTCATGTATTAAATCTGCAAAAATGGCCAGAACTGCTCTTTGAAAATTATATGGTGCAATAAACAATCCAAAGGGTAACACATTATAGTAATATGTACCCCAGGGACATGTAAAAGTAGTTTTATCCCTATCTTCAAATGCTATTTTGATTTGGTTGCAACCACTAAATCCATCTAGAAAGGAGAAAAAATGTTTCCCAGCTAGTGAATCTAAGACTTGATCTATGAATGGTAATGGAAGATGATCTTTAAGTGTTGCTTTATTTAGTTCTTGATAATATACACAGAATCTCCACTTTCCATTCTTCTTTGAAACCCCTACTAAAGGAGCTGCATTGAACGTTAGAGATAGGGTAGATAAATCTTACCTTTAATAATTTATCCAATTCTTCTTTAACTATCTCTTTTAAAATTGGATTCATTATTCTTTGAGTTTTCCTTATAGGTTTGACATTATAATTTATGTAAATATGGTGATTGCATGTTTCAGGATGGATTCCTTGCATATCAGTGTACTTCCAAAAAAATGCCTTTGAATTTTTCTTTAAGAGTGCAATCAATTGTTCTTCTTGTGATTATTCCAAATTTATACCAATGTTCAAACATTTCCCAAGACTGATTTCAATTGTTTTTATTTGAGAATTTGTGATTTAATTAACAGGAAAAATAACATTAAATAATGTTTGTAAAGAATTGATCATGAAATTTTCCTGAATATGTTGTTCTAGAATCTGATCTGCAGCAATGTATTGCATAGTTCTTAATTGCTCTGAGATATTTGGTTCTGAAATTAAATAATCTATCAAATCTTCATTATTCTCCTCCCTAAAATCAAGAGCTTGATTCATACTTAAGATAGGTTGAATTACTTCTTCCTTTTGTTGTTTTGTTTCATCAGGCCATGATAATAAAGAAGGTGATTGAGCGGGAAGATAAAGTGTTATATTTTTTATTTCATTTTCATGTGAAATAATCATGCTTCCTAATCTACAACAAATGAAAGCATCAATTATGGCCAACCAAGGTCTTCCAAAAATTAACATGTTTAATCCTATATTTTACTTTGGTTGAAGAACTAAGCCTAATCTATTGGATACTCCCAAGAATCCAAGAAAACTATGATATCTTCAAGCACACCTTCTGGCACTACTTTAGATCTATCAGCTAGTTCCAAGACTGTAGTGGTTGGTCGAATATTTTGCATATTCGTATATTTCATTTTTTATATTTTTCATAACATTAATATCTTCTCCCAAGTCAATTAAATTTTTAGGAACTGAAAATTCATTGATAGCAATTCGCATCATTGGAATTCCCAAATCAACATATTTTTCAATTGTATTATTTGTTGACATGAGGATAGCTAATTTTTCAATCACATGAATTTTTGGTGGATATTTCTTTGTTTTGATAGTTTTATTCATACATAATTCCTTTATTTCCTTTGTATATATTGGAATATCTTTAATATCTTGCAATAAAGGAATTTCCACATAAGCAATTTTCAATTCATCTAAGATATCAAATTTAGGAAGAGAAATTAAATATTTTTTCACAACTAATCTTTCTGGAAAAGGAGGTGTTTGAGTCATTATTCTTTTACTCTTTTGAATTTGATTATCTTTTATTACATGCTCTATGCTATATTTTTCAAGACTCGTCTCCTCTTCTATTTGGTCTTATATGATGATAGGAGATTCCTTTTGTAAAACTTTTCCATACCTTAAGTGATCTAAAAGGAGTGTATTAGTTCTGCTGTGCTAAGTTTCCTTTCAATAATATAAACATGTGCATTTTGTATCCATAAGTTTGCTTAAGGAATGAGTGTTTTAACCATGAAACATAGGTGAATTAGTGAACTTTAAGCATGAAAAGAAGCCTTTAAAACATTGAACAGTAGTGTATAATAGAGAAAAACAATCACACATAAGTTTTACACAGTAGGCATGATGAAGAAGTTCACCCCTCCTGGGCTACATCTATTGGTCCAGCTCCCAATGGCATGTCCCTCTTTGTCATTATGCTCAAAATTTTAAATGACATGGTTTTACATGCCTCTAATGGTTTTTTTCTCTGCACCAATGGCTCCAGAATGCTCAAATTAGTCTATGTAGACTCTTGTTTCACCAAAATTGGTCAAAATTGACCTCCTAGTGCATTTTTCCCAATGTGAGCTAGAAAATCTCCACTAAAAGTGGAAACAGGCACTTAGTTGGAGTTAAATTGATGAAAATCCTAAAAATTAGGGGCGAGCTATTGTTCCTGCCACATAAAACCGCATGTATTGACGTGAAATGGTTAGGCGGAGTGGTCACAAGCCGACCCTCTGCCTTAAACCACGTGGTTGAGGGCTTTAAAAACTCTACATTAAGGTGGGTGGTACTCGGAGAGCAGCATTCCGCAGACCACGGCATTTGTTGCCATATCCATGCCCATGTGAATACGTTTCAAACATTTGCCAGATTAACTGTTCATACAACCACTATCTTAACCTTATCAGCGGAATACATGTAATTGAGTTCATTAACATGTGACTGAGTTCATTAACTCCGTCGTATAAATTTTTTCATACAACTGTCATTGTGACCTTTAAATGTTAACGCTTGGCATGTGAACACGCTTACGATAACTACCTGTGTTACGGGTTGGTTAGCAACTGAGTCTTTGAATTTTATGCTGTGGTTGGCATATGCCATGTGAACACTGCTTCGGGGCCGCCAGCGGGTTGGGACCATTGGCGGTCCCCTCCCCCCAATACATAAACCTTAACACCTTATTATAATGTGAATGCCCTATAGGGTAAGAAACATCTCATAGGCGGACTAGTCAAGTCATTCGCGCCCATGCCTGAGGTCTCCGATTCGATTCTTGTAGCCTCCAAAAAAAATTTAGTACACCATCCTGAGGACATGTGGTGGCCTCTGGACTTGCCACGTGTCACTCATCTGGTGGCTTTTGCAAAATCCATCCAACGGCCCAAAAACACCTTCGTACCACCAAAAATCAACTGTCCACAACATGCCACACGACGTGTTCTAGTTGGTTGGAGAAAAATGGAATATTCCCAGAATATTCCTACTGACTGTACCTGCATGCTGACTAGGCATCCAGTCACAAAAATTTTGTTGTTTGGGAAAATATACAGAATGTTATATCTTCCTCATACGACATCAGTTTTTCGAACTGTTCGCGGCACCAGAATCGCAATGACGAGACCTTTCCAGTCACTCAGGTTCAGACCTATTTCGAGCACTTTTAATTTTGATCATAACACATGAGCTCCTGATCACACCTCCCCACTGGGAAGCTTTTGGACCCCCAAATACTTTAATCACATGTTCATAAGATGAGGGTACAACTCCCTCACCTTTTCCACTTCCATCCATCTTGCCTTACTTGGTTTGTTACCCTTGAACCCAATCTAAAGATAATCGACACTTCCCCTCTTAAAAGTGTGTGTCCTCCTGTCAAGGATGGAATCCTCCTTAAGCTCATCTAGAAATTCTGGTGAGAAATATTCTATTGATGGCAGCTGAATATCAATCCATTGATCATCAATCAAAGGAGACTCATACAAACATAAATTCTCCACATTGACAACGAAACACATTTGCATATATGAAGGAAATTCAATTTGAAATGCATTATTACCAACTTGCTTAATAATCTTGAATGTACCATAATGAATAGGCTTGAGCTTTTTACCTTCTCCTTGCATTCTTTCTTTGCTTATGTGCAACCACACTTCATCTCCTTCTTGAAACTTGTGATCAACACTATGTTTTTCATGCCTCTCCTTGTACTTTCTTTGACTCTTCTCAAGTTGTTCTTGAACTTGTTAATGAATCATCTGAATTTTCTCAATTAACTTTCGAGCCTTGTCAATATCACTATGCCCATAAATTGCAACATCCTTCTCATAGATGAAGTCTAATGGTGATTTCAGAAAATACCCAAAGCAGGCTTCAAAAGGTGAAGTATTTGTAGAAGAGTACTTGGCTCGGTTGTAAGCGTGTTGAATGTAATGCAGTTGTTCATCCCACAACTTGGGATGTTTGTTGCAATATCCTTTCAATAGATGCACAACGATTATGTTCACTACCTCAGTTTGGCCATCAGTTTGCGAATGAAATCAATACTCTTTTTCAACTTTGTGTCCATCATCTTCCAAAGATTGGACCAAAAATTCCCAACGAACCTGGAATCCCTGTCACTAACAATAGAAGTTGACAAACCAAAATGAACCCATACATGTTGAAAATAAATTTCAGCAGTTTTTTCAGCAGTAATGGTTTTCTTACATGGCATAAGTATACACATTTTACTGATCTATCCACAACTACATAAAGATAACCATGATGTTTTCTTAACATAGGTATACCTCCAACAAAATCCATGGAGACACTCTCCCATGGCCTTGATGGTATCGGTAGTGGCGTGTACAACCCAAGCTTCCTATTGCTAGGCTTTCTTGTTGCACACATAGAACTTCCTCTTATAAAATGTGACGCACTATCTATCATGTGAGGCAAATAGCAATACCTCTGTAGATGCACCAATTTTTTTCTTACCCCAAAGTGTCAGCAATAAGAGGCGAATGAGCCTCTCTCATGACACTAAGTCTCTCTCCTTGTGATATACACAGCTTGCCCAAATGAAACAAAAAAAATTTATGCATGTGATAATCATTTTCCTCAACTTGATTCCCTTCACTCAAACTAGCATACACATCTTTAAAATCAGCATCATATGCATAATGTTCTATGTAACTCTCATGTACAATAGAATCATTTTTAAGCAAAGTAGAAGCACTTATAATTGGACTTGAAAACATATCGTCAACTTTATTGAAAATGCTTTTCTTGTACCTTATAACCAAGTGAAACTATTGAAGAAATCCCATCCACCTGAAATGTCGTGATTGCTGCAAATTTTTTTGCGATTGCAAGTACTGTAACGGTTGATGATTGGTATGTATAATCGTCTCTTTACCCATCAAGTAGTGTTTCCACTCCTTGAAACTTTGTACCAACACATACATCTCTTTGTCATATGTTGGAAAATTAATTACAGCACCATTGAATGTTTCAGAATGAAAAGCGATAGGCTTGCCATGCTGCAAAAGTACTGTGCCCATGGCATAATCACTAGCAACGATTTGAATCTTGAATAGCTGTCTAAAATCCGGTAATGCAAGGACCTGAGCTGAATAGATATTTTCTTTTAAAGCTTCAAAAGCTTGCTTCTGTTTGCCTCCCCATTGGAAGCCTTTCTTCACACTTTTCACTGCATGCATAGGAGTTGCTATGGCAAAAAAGTTAGCAATAAACTTTCTCCAATACTGAGTTGTGCCTAAAAATATTCTTACCTCAATTACTAATTTGGGAGTGGGCCAATTCACAATGGCTTCCACTTTAGAAGGATCAATTCTCAATGCGCCTCCTCCTACAATGTCTCCCAAATAAGCGAGAGAAGTCTTTCCAAGTTCGCACTTAGACATCTGAAGAAATAACTTCTCTTTCTTCAAAACATTAAGTACCCTTTTGACATGCAAGACAGGTTCTTCTCTTGTTTTGCTGAAAATGAGTATATCATCTAAATACACAATCACCAAGTCATCAATAAATGGACGCAAAACATTATCCATAACACGCATGAAAGTCATCGGTGCATTACACAAACCAAACGACGTAACCAACCACTCAAAGTGTCCTTGTTTGGTTTTGAATGCAATCTTCCATATGTCACTTTGTGCAATTCTTACTTGATGATATCCACTTTGTAAATATAACTTAGTGAAATACTTTGCTTCTTTCAGCTGATCTAACGAATCATCTATCCTTGGGTGTGGGTATCAAGATTCGATTCTATACCATTATCTTGTTCAAAGCTCTGAAGTCGACACACATGCGCCAAGTCCCATCTTTCTTCGAAATCAGGACTATAGGTGAACCGCATGGCAAAGTTCTTGGCCTTATGAGTCCCTTGTCCAACAAGTCTTTGATTTTCCTCTTTATTTCAGCATTCTCCATTATCAACATGCAATACATGTTGATGTTTGGAAGAGGACAATCTTGATGAAATTGAATCTCATGTTGAATCTCCCTTTTAGGAGGAAATCCTGTTGGCTCCTTAAACATCTCATGATGTGAATCAACTACATTATATAAATCTGATTTCAACTTAGGATCACAATCTTCAAATGACTCATGACTAACATTAGCTTTAGGCTTAGTCATTAGAAGAACAAAATTCTTACTTGAATTCACCAGCCTTTTTACCTGTCCAGCATTTACCATTGCAATATTTGTCTTCTTGCGATGTGCTCTAACAATGTACTCCTTGCCATCTTTGAATAAATGGTATTTGTTCTCATGGAAATGGAAAATTGATTTCCTGTCATACAAGTAAGTACTGCCCAACACAACACCTGTAATATCAAGTAGAACCACATCTAATTCAACTGTGTCAACAAAATGTGCAGTTATTGCAAAGTGCAATACGCACTTCTTTGAAACCTCTAAATTTGCATCCTTACAAATCCACCCAAGTGGATATGGTTTTGGATGTGGAATGGTCTCAAGATTAATTTTCTTAACCAAGTCTTCCGAAATTAAGTTCGCTTGTGACCCACTGTCAAACAATGTTTCACTCTTGGTATGTTTGGATATGACCCTCACATGAAACAGTTCAATTCTCTCTTCTTCATTTGGAGCTTCTATGTGATAGTTTGAAGTACTAGTACTGGGTTTTGTTTCAATTGCTTTCCCCTTCATGATCTTCAATCCCATGGCTGTAATTTTAGTTTCATCACCTGAATCCTCTCCTAAGTCATGTTGAGTTGTAGCTACAGTTTTCTGCTTCCCTTTGTTAAGGTTAAACTTGGGTCTTTTTTCGGGTTGTAGTGTCCAACAATTTTTCTCTTCATGACCTTCTCTTGAAAAAATTTTACAAACCACTTTCTCTCCCTCTTTCTTGAAAAATGCATTCTTTTTGGCTTTTCCTTTTGAGGTTTTCTCTTTGTTTTTTCCCTTAAAATTTTTATTTATACCCTCTTCAAAAATATTTTTCCCTCTTGCTTCTAGATGTGTGGCTTGAACACATACCTCATCTAGACTTGTAGGATTAAACATGAGGATAATATGTCTAATGTAGCTATGTAAGCCCCTTATTTACTTGAGAAAAGTATCTTGACTCTGCAAATCTACCCCTAATAAGAGAGCTCTTCTCCTAAATTCTTGGGTGTAGTCTTGTACATTTTGTCCTTTCAATTGTCTAAAATTTTGCCAGTTCATTATGGTTTTCTACATGTGAGCTAATGGATGAAACTGTTGTTTTATTGCAGTAATGAAATCAATCCATGATAGAATAATCTTACTATGATTTTTGATCTCCTCCTTTGTCTTGGCTTCCCATCAAACAAGAGCTACACCTTCCATCCTCAATGAAGCTAGTTGGATTTGGGTGTCATCATCATGAAGGTTCTGAATTCTTAAATAAACCTCTGATTTCCTAATCAAATTATCAAGCTTTCCTGCATTGAATTCACCATTAAAAATTGGCAATTCAAACTTAACATCAAGTTTAAGAAAAGGACTTTTACCAGTACTTCCTTTTGGATTGTGCAATGCACCTGCAACATTCCAAAGGGCATTACTAGGAATTTTTTCTGATCTCATACATGATTGTGTAGAAGTGTATATGGATGACTTTACAGTTAATGGTAATACATTTGAGGAGGCTTTAGAAAACTTGGAAAAGGTTCTTAAAATATGTAAGGAAGCAAAACTCTCACTAAGTCATGAGAAATGTTTCATGATGTTTACTAAAGGGATTGTTTTGGGACATCACATTTCAAGAGATGGAATTAAAGTTGATAAATCTAAAGTTAAGGTCATCTCCAAATTATCAGTTCCAAGTTGCCAAAAGGATGTTAGAAGTTTTCTAGGTTTCACAGGTTATTATAGAAGATTTATAGAAAATTTCACCCAAAATAGCATCCCCACTCTTCAAACTACTCACCAAAGACTGTGAATTCAATTGGAATCCTGACTGCTAGTTAGCATTTGAAACCTTAAAATAAAAAATTTCTTAAGCATCAATCTTAAGAGAGCCTAACTAGAAACTACCTTTTCACATTTCAACGTATGCTTCAGACACAGCTCTAGGAGCTGTGTTAGGACAAAAAGACTTGATCCCCTATTCCATCTCTTACACAAGCAAGAATTTGACTCCTCTAGAGTTGAATTACATTGTAACTGAAAAGGAGCTCTTAGTTGTTATTCATGCTATCAATAAATTCAGACATTACATAACAAGCTATGAAACCTTTGTACATACAGATCACTTTGCAATTAGGTATTTAATGAATAGATCTATTACTAATGGCAGAGTTACAATATGGTTATTGCTCCTACAAGAATTTAGCATTAATATTCTAGACAGGCCTAGAAAACAAAACACAATTGTTGATTTCCTATCTATAATTCAATATATCAAAGATAACACTCCAGTTGAAGATAAATTTCCTGATGAATATCTCTTTGCAATAACTACTTGGACCCATTGGTTTGCAGATATTGCCAATTACTTAGTTACAGGGATTTGCATTCTAGAGAGAAAAGAAGAATCATTCAATTAATTGCAAGATACTCATGGATTACTAATGAATTGTATAAGATAGGTACAAATATCATTATCAGAATATGTGTTCCAGAAGATGAAATGCTTGAAATTCTTAAGGCATGTCATGATGAACCCTATGGTGGAAATTTTGCTAACAAGAGGACAACCTATAAAATCCTTCATTTAGGATATTATTGGCCATCCATCTTTAAAGATGCCAAAAAATATGTCAAAAGGTGTGACAGTTGCCAAAGGGTAGGAAAACCTGCTCCTTCAAATGAAATGCCTTTGCAACCTCAGGTACTCATTGAACCTTTTGAAAAATGGGCCTTGGATTTTTTTGGACCTATCAGTCCTCCATCTAAACAAAAGAAGTATATTTTGGTATGCACTGATTATTTCACTAAGTGGATAGAGGCTAAAGCATTACCTTTTGCTAATGAAGGATCTGTAGTTAATTTTCTTTTTGAGGATATCTTCACTCATTTTGGTGTTCCAAGAAAAATTGTAACAAATCAGGGCACTCAATTTACATCAAAGATGGTAAAAAAAATGGTAGAAGATTACAAGATCAAGCACATAAATTCTACTCCCTACCATCCACAAGAAAATGGTCAAGTTGAATCTACCAATAAAGTAATTTAAGGAATTCTCACTAAGACTGTTCATCTACACAAAAGAGATTGGGTAGATAGGCTTCCTGAAGCATTATGGGCCTACAGAACTACATGGAGGAACACAATAGGACATACTCCCTATGAACTTGTTTATGGGAAGTAAGTCCTATTTCCTATAGAATTTCAGATCAAGACCTTCAAGATGGTAGTCCAATTGGGACTTGATTGATCAGAAGCACAGAAGCATAGACTGAAGCAACTAAACTAGATGAAATTAGACAAGATGCAGTCCAAAGAACCTGTATAGGCCAACAGCAAAGGACTAAATGGCCTGACAAGTACATAAAAGAGAAAAAATTTCAAGAAGGGGATTGGGCACTCTTGTTTGACTCAAAATTAAAGGATTTTCAAGGAAATTTTTAGACTCATTGGCTTGGGCCATATGATATTGAAAAATTCATTGATAATGGAGTAGTGAATATCAGAACAATAGATGAAGAAAAGGTATCTCTTCTTGTGAATGGTCATCGGTTTAAATTATATCATAAACCACTTTCAAAAGAAAAATTTGTCAAGAAATTTCAAGATAATATTGATATGGAGTTAGTGAATCAGAATTCTTCTTCTTCACTGACTTAGCTTTTACTTTTTCTACATTTGATATAAAAAAAACATAAATAAATAAATAAAATGTATAAGTATGAAAACCAATCTGAATGATTGGCATACTTATGCAGAAAACACAAGTTGAAAATCAGAGCTCTCTCATGACATCCTATATTTTCTATTTTCCTTTCTGTAATAAATATTTGCAATCCATAATATGCAAACTCAGTTTCATTCCATCACACTCCACTGTCATTCCATTCCATTTTCATTTCATTTTTCACATTCATATCATTTCATTTCATATTTTTCACTCATTCCATTCATGTTTCATACTTGAAAAGAAAAATTTGTACATTCTGCAGTTGAGCACATTTTTGCAATTGATTCTATTCTGCAGCTAATTTGATTCTGTAGCCCCTTCAATAATACTGACATGATGATTGCAAAAGGGAATAAAGGATTATGTTTTGAAGGTCACCATGCTACAAAATGAGTACCTAAGGAACAACATCAAGCAACAACAAACAATAAGGTTAAGTTATGAGGTAAACTGTAAAAATTTATTTTAATAGAAAAAATTAAAAACATGCAATATGTATAATATTTACTTTCAGATGTTCCATGACAACCTATCATTCGAATTGATTATAAATCCACATCAGTATATATCTCAACCATATCCCTCATATAACATTGCATAACGGTCCATCATTAAAAATCCTTGATTGATGACTAACGGTCATGATCATGACGTGACCTACTTGTCCACGTCTCTTCAAGACCGTATCACTTACTTATTTCCTACAGCTCACCATAAACCCTCCATCAGATCCGTAGCTCATTTCATCTCCATCGATTCCACGGCTTGTTCATCTCCATCAACTCTGCAGCCAATTCATTTCCACACCACAGAGGGGTAATTTTGAAGGTTGAAAGCATTCTGCATAGAATAATGATGGGTTTGATTATCAGAACAGAGCCAGTGGGGTCAAATACATGGAATTATATCCACAGGTTAAATAACTACTATAGCAATCTGGATGTTTGAGGTTCATAGAAAATTTTGATGGTTTTCATAAGGAAATTACCAAATCATTTGCTAGGCCTTTTGATGGAACTGAAGTAGAGATTGGGGACATTAAATTTGCAGTGACAGATTCATTCCTAGCTGAAGCAACAGAACTACCGATTCATGGAGAGATATGGTTCAAGAACAAATAATTCCATAATGAGTCATGGAAAGTGATACTTAAAAACCCAGGTATGGATGTTTTAGTCTTTAGAAAAGGAATCCCAAGTACTGCTCTGAAAATCAAATGGAGAAATATGCTTTTGATTTTGCAAAAATTCATAACTTGTGAAGGAAGGTATGGAACCATGTATGTTTATCATATCTATTTATTAATGAATTTTCTAGAAAATTGTGAGATCAACCTACCTTTCTTTCTGCTCAATAGTTTAAGAAGAATTGCCTCAAATGTACAAAAGAGAATCCAATTTATAAAGATCATTATGCATCATCATGGCTTGGTGAATATATTGATTTAGTTTCACTTAAGGAGCATAGGAGACAATTGGGAGGATTTCCTTGTTAGGAATCATTTTCAAGAATAACCAGAATCACCACCCAAGGAAGAAAATGTCAGGAGAAGTAAAAGAAAGAAAATTGATGTAATTGTTGAAGATAGACCTGAAACTTCACCACAGAGGGATAATGAAAAACTAATTTCTGAGGAACTGACAAAAATTAGAAAACAAATTAAGGCTAGAGGAAATAAAAAGAAAGAGAGTGAGGTTATAAATGAAGGGAATTAAAGTCCTCCAAAACTAAGAAGGAGCTCTAGACTTCGAGGCACTGTGACAAAGATATTGTCTAAAAAGACAGAGCTCATAAACATAGAAGAGGAAACCCCAGTTCCATCACCTGTTGATAATTCTCCTGAGTACAGTCCTCAAAACTCTCATGTTTATCATTTTGAAGAAGGCCCCAGTAGAAGATCTCCTAATATAGATCCAGTTCAGCAGCAGATATATGATTATGTAGAGTCATTGGAAAGAAGAAGTGCTTCAATTAACCAAGAAACACCTGTCAATCCACAAGAACCTCTGATTGATGCTCTTAAGCAAGATAATTATGAATTAGAGATTTGAACAAGCACATCAAGAATGAGAATGAGATTTTGAAAGAACAAATCAATTTGAACAAGGAAATGCATGATAATACTACTCTGCAACTAGGGCTATTGCACAAATAAAATAAGAAATTGAAGAAAAAGAACAAGAGGTTGAACAAAACAATCATAAACCTCAGGTTCAAACTTCTCATGAAAAGGCCAAGAATGACATTAAATTCAAAGAGGAATAGAAGAATAAGATTGGATGTCCTAGCTAAATTATCTGAGTACATGCAGTAAGGGGGAAGAACTCATAATTTTGGCAAATTGCATGAGGACATGCAATGATTTTGTAGTAGGGGTATGTTGAACCTTAGGATTACCCTCTCCTTTATAGTTTTCTCATCTCATTTCACTACTTTTCATAAGTTCATAAACCCTAATCAGTGAAGAATGATAAGGTTTTGTCTCAAGGATACATTTAAATGATTGTCATATTGTATTTTCATGATTTTAATATTTTGATAAGTTTTTGAAAATTAGCTACAGAATGCAGCCTATTCTGTAGCTAACTGTGCACTTTGTAGCCACTCTTATGGTTTACCAGGTTCCAGGTGTCATTTGAGGAATCAAGCCACATGGGTGTTTCTAGAATCTTGCCTACAAGGATTCTATCCTACTCACATGGTCCAGATCAACATAAAAAGGAGCCTAAACCTATGGTCAAAGTTATAAGTCAAAGAACGTTACCTACAGCAATATGACTCCTAAATTGCTCTTCGAAGAAAATCATGAGTCCAATATTCATATTTTGATTGTAATTCCAGTTAGAACACCTATAGCTAACTTAGCTCACAATTAGTTATGTAATTTCTCTTTAAATAGTGGTTCCATAGAACCGAGAGATAGTTCAGTGCAGTTCGGATTTGCAAGTGAATACTCTGTTTTCCAGACTCTGTTTTAATAAATAATTTTAGTTACTAAATGCTTGTTTGATTGCACTTTTTACAAGCTAGGAGTCAACCAACTTAGTAGCAGAGGGCCCCTGCTTCTAAAGGAGGTTTTTATTATGTTTTCTAGCTAGATTTATTTTACTCAATTTCTATTTATGCCTCATTTCCAGTTTTCAAATAGTTTAATGATAAATTGCAACTGTGCAGACTTGCTCTTCCAAAATGTTTCATGAAAATAGAAATTATGTTTTCAATATTTGGATAAGGATTGAAGTGCTAAGAAACCATGGTTGTTGAGTTTTATTGTTCCTTCCTTTTTATTTTCATTAAATAGAGTTGTCAATTGTTGTGTCAAACTGATATTTATGAAAGCCATTTTCAATATGCTAAATTTTACATTAAATGGTTAAATGTCTCACATGTGTAGTAGTTGAATTTATCTTACTTCTTGTCATTTTCTTTCCAATGACTAAAGGCATATATGATTTTTTCGAAGACATTTCAAAAAGTTAAAAGCTTCACATTTGAGTGTGACTGATAAATCAGTTATACATTTGGTTGATTTTAGTTAGATCTTACATGCTTTCACTTTCAAGACCCTCACTTGATTGCAAACAAAAATCTTCCTAAAAACCACTCTACAAGGAATTAATCTGAACATGTTAAGAAGGAATAGTTGAATGATTAAATGTAATGCAATTTCTGAGTTATTCATTTACAGAGCTTTCCTAATTCTCTAGTTTAAACATGTGTACTTAGCTTACTTAAACATTACTTCAAGAAGGTCACCCTTTACAAATTGAATAATTGACATAGCTAAACACATCTTAGATATTTTCATTTGCATTCCTTGTTTTCTGATTCTAGGACCTTAGCATACTAAGGTACAAATAGTTACTAAACTCCATCTCAATAGGGTCATACCTAACAATTGAATGTTGATATAACTAAGGGTACAGTAGTTGATTCATTTTCTACTTTCATAGGTATTTAAATTCTCAATCTTAGTCTTTCATAAATCCATGGATTATGAGTAACAAAAAAAATAGATAAATGCTTTGATCTCCAAACTAGGTCTTAAACTAGCCCTTAATTTTTGGTTTGATTTTATGAAAATTAGATTAGTTTTAGTACACTTCCTTTATTCCTTCTAAAATTAAATTAGATTCACTTAAATCTTTTCATAATTCTAGATTTACCATCTTTAGAACTCAAAGAACAAAAACCCCCCTAAAAACAACATAAAACACAACACAACGAAGTAAGGAATAGGTTGCTTAAGCACATATGGTGCACCACACTTCATCAGCTTACTAGCCCTGGTTGATAATTAATGAAATCAATTTAGGAACACTAAATTGACTAAACACTACCCATCTCATCTCAAGGATCAAATCATGTATAAGGATCAACACTTTGTGGAAGAAGAAGATCTCAAGGACCCTACATCTACTCAAAGAAATAAGGACTACATATTTGAAGCAACTTGAAGTCTCCATATTCTAAACATTTACATCCAAATAAAGCAAGAAGAAGCAGTGACATCGTCATCAAATAAATCAAGGTTATCTCCCTCATATTGAAGCAAATATCACATCTCAAACATCCTCGAAGAAAACCATCATCAAGAAACCACCAAGTTGAATATATCATCATCTAGGAGCATATTCAATTGAAAATAAAGTACATCTATATTTATGTATGAATCTACTATCAAGATGACTTCATTCTGTAAGGACAACAACAAACTAGTTGGGTCATCAAATTTCCTTGCATGGAAGAAGAGTATATATTTTATCCTCATAGAGAATGAAGTTATTGGAAATTTCAAGGGTACAATCTCCAAACCATCACAAGAGGAAGCTTAATTTAAGTATATGAAAGGGGAAATAAGGGCTCAAATAATCCTCATAGAATAATTCAAGGATTTCCTCATCCCTTATGTAGCAAAGTTGGAGAAACAAAAAGAAATCTATGATAAGCTGGTAGAATTTTTCTCCATAAGAAATTTAGGAGAACTTATATCATTGAGAACTACCATAAAAAATAAAGGTATCAAAGGAAGAGGATATAGTCTTATACCTTACGAGGGTGTCACAAATAAGATATCAACTACAAGAATTAGGAGAAATAATGTCTGATAAATAAATGACCACCATTGTGCTTAATGCACCCTGATGAATGGGGAAACTTTGTATCAAGTATCTATGGAAATAATGAAACTACTCCATTCAGTGAAGTTTGGTCATTATGTAAGATTGAAGAAACTAGGTTAAAAGAAAAAAGTGATGTTGGATCAAATGAACAAGTTCAACCATTTTCTTCCATGCCTATGAAGAAAGGAAAGTTTGATCCTCGAAAAATGAATAAATTTCAAAGATACAATGTTATGAATATAACAAAAATCAGAAATTTAAAATGAATTGTCCCAAACTCAAGAAGGACAACAAGAAGAGAGAGGGAATAAATGAATCCCATGTTACCGATGAATTGGAAGAATCATAAAAGAAGAAATCAAAGGAGGAAGTGAAAGATCTCTACTATGACCCAAATAATCTTCTTCAATTAGTTTTTTTCAGTTATAAAATATGATAGAAAGAATCACAAGTATGATAGGATGCATTATAGAAGAAAGAAATATCACATCATCATATAAGCATGACATATCCAAAGTATAAGTCTATGTGGTTAAAGTAGTCATCATGGTATAAAGTAAGTGACTCATGGCCTCTTCATTGAAAGCATAGAAGGATAACCTAAAGTAGTAGTATATATGGTTGGCCAAAGTCATATAGCAAGATAGAAGATAAATCAATTTCATCATACATCATCATTAGAAAGAAGCATTTGTATAATGAGGATCATCAAGATCCTATATTAGAATCTTTATGAGAAGATTCACCCCTAATATGAAGGAACCAAAGTGTCTCGCTAGTAGTATACATTCCACCTTGTGTGGGATCCATTTTTTAGAAGGATGATGGTATGGTGACAAAGGAGTGTAACATGTCAATTTTGTTTAATTAAATTCATCTTCAAGCAAGGAAAGGAAGTTTTCGAAGGAATTCTAGATGACCACATGAAGGAAGAGGTATGTAGATATATGGTAATAATGTCATGTCATTATATGGTTATCGATAGTATGGGTTAAAATTCTCTATTACATGAGCACGATCAAAGAAGAAGATATCTTCCATTAGAATGATGCATGAAGGCATGTATACAATGTTCCTTGAAATCTTCTACATATTGATAAGATGAAATCAGCATAATATGACCTCATATGGAAGATGAAGTGGTTGACAATCATGGTTCCTACGTTGAAAGAACCATGTAAAGAAGATCTTGAGGAAAGAAATATGTGAAGAAATGAAGAATAGCTTTTGAAAGATGAAACTATAGTCACATAAGATAAGTGATCAAAATATAATAACTAGAAGAATTAGCTATGACATCTCCATGGAGAAGATATGAAGACTCTGATAAAGTATGAAAAATAAGGAGACCCTTAATATTGAATGTATTTGAGATCAATTCATACATGTGTAGTATGTTCATGCTGCAATAAGTTGATGTCATAATGAAAGGCCATCAGAAAAAGGTAATTTTGATTTTATGTTAAGTTTTATTTTTGAAAACATTCGGTTGAGTTGAAACAAGGCTACTAAAAGAGAGTTTTAGAAGTTACCTACAATCAGCACTCATGAAAATGGATAAAAAATCCTAAAATAAACATGACTTGGAAGAGGTAGCAGTATGGAGGATAGCCAAATGTGGACTAGAATATCACTTTCCAATAGAGAGAAGGATGGCATGACTATTGGTTGAACCCTATGGCTCGTTGAAGAGAAAGTGATGTAGAATATGGTCTATGCCATATAAGAAGTTATGATAAAGAAAGCTCCATGATGAAAAATATGAAATTCATGATATGATGCAGAAAGATGAGACCTACAAGCATTTTATAGTACCATAAAATCCACCAAAGAGCATATAGTTGTTGTTAGAAACAAGTCCCTAGTTAAGAGGAAACTTAGGCAAGTCCCTAGTTAAGAGGGACCTTAAGTATATTCCTTTTATAGGAATGGGTATATACTCCCTAGTTGAGAGGGAGAGATTGAAATATCATTCTTTTATTCATGTTATGAATAAATAATTGAGGATTGGGTAAGAATATGGGATTGATCCTAATACTCTTTAAGAATGTTGTAGGGAATCCAGTAGGAAAGAGTAGTCGAAGATGAAATTATTTGAGGATGTCTTATTCCAAGAAAATAATTTTCCTAGAAGGACATACCTTGTGAACATCCAGGTTGGGTATATTCCTAAAGAGATAATGATGATGGTTCCTATCAATCATTGTCTCACTAGAATTGTGCTCTAATCTTGTGGAAAGATAGATTTTTTAGTCAAGGCCTTTATATGTGACAATGTTGGTTAGTATGATGAGATGTAATGAGATAAGCTTAAATAATACCTTATGAGATGGCTTATCAATCTGACTCTTCTTATGAGAATTCTTCAGTATGAGAATATTCAAGTACCTTGTATAAATTATGAATACCTCCCTAGTTAAGAGGGAGTTTTGAAATATAACTAGGTTCGGTATTCATTAATGAGTTTATTAATAGAGGCTCTATACAAGTTGCTCTATATTATGCAACATCAAATTTGATTAAGTTTATTGAATTAGGTCTTTGTATCATGATTTACTTGTGTTTGGTATCTAATTAATGCATATGCATTCTTGTTAGAGAGTTTAGGATTAGGCATAGAGCTTGACCAAGTCACTAGCTTAATTTTATGTCAATCTATTTACTTTCCAACTAGAGTGACTAACTTTACTACCAAGTGTGTTTACTTTCTAGTAAGTGTGATTTACCTTTCTACAAGAGTGTTTAGATAATATTTCAATTCCCACAAGTGTGTAAGTGTGACATTTCAATTCATGTAAGTGTGAAAGTGTGACATTTTGATTCCTGCATGTGATTATTTCAATTCCAACAAGTGGGTTTTTCTTTAATTAATGACTTGTAAAATAACATTAACATCCAACTCTGAAATACTTAATCAGTACTTGTTAAGCAACCAACTCACAAGATAGAATAAAATATAGATAAACTACTTAAAAATTTCCCACTTCAAGGGGGAAACCTCCTTTACATTACATAAATGAACAATTCTTGGATGATAAAAATGACAAAACCTACTTTCTGTATATATGAGTGTAAGGGGTCACAATATAATTTGAGCCTACATATAAACAATGATAATATAAAGGCACAACAATAATAATAGTTGGCTTCTATGGGGCAATATAATAACAATATGGGGACTACATGGGCACAACGATAAAAATAAGGGGGATACACTAAAAATAAAAATAAGGGGATACACAAGTATTATAGGGGCCTAACACTTATGACCTTTAGTGTATTTGCTATCACAACTGTAGCAAAGCCCTTTTGCTCTTTTTTCTTCCAGTTTTTGTGGTGTCAACCTTGTAGGTTGTGGAAATATAGGCGTAGCCACACTTCCTTCTTTATAGAATTGAGTGGTAGGCTTCCTTGTCGCCATAATTTTACATTCAACTTTTCTTTCCAACCTAAATGCCTTCTCTAATGAATCAGGTTCCAGAACGCAAACTTCATGTTGAATGTTATCCTTTAAAGTGCCTATCAATACATCAATCCTATGCTCCTATGGAATATCATTTACCCTTATATTCAATTTTTGGAATTCCTTAATGTGCTCCACCATTGAACCATTTTATTTGAGATTTATCAATAGTTTAAATAAGGTGTTGCTCTTTGTATCTTCAAAATGTGCTCATTTCCTCCGTAAAAATTGACCAAGTGACAAGTGGTTTACGAGAGCAAAGCCATCAATATCACACAAACTGACTGGGTTCTAAATATAAATTTGCAATGTACCTTTTGTGTGTGTTTCACATTAAGGAAATAAAAATATTTCTCCATCTGTAGTATCCATGTTACCGGATCATTGCTATCAAACTTCCTCATATTGAGCTTTGGAATATAGTGGCTCTTCAATCCAACATTAGATTATATGAAATCATTATTAACATTTCTTTTGTTCTCATCATGAGTTTTGTCGAATACCTTTTCGCCATTAGGAATAATTTCTTGTAGAAACTTTGTGAAACCTTCCTTCAAACCTTTCATGTATGTTTTTAAACCATTCTTCAAATCTTCCATGTTGCCTTTCATTTTTTCTTCTATGTCATCCTTCAAACTTTCTATGTCTGATTTTAAACCATCCTTCAAACCTTTCATGTCTATTTTTAAACCATTCTTTAAACCATCCATCTTAGCTTCCATTTCATTTTTGGTTACTCTTTGCGAGAGTGATATTTGTTGCACTTGGTATCGTAATTTTGATATATCATGTTGCAATTCTTCCTCTTCTTCATGTGCCACAATAGAGTTTCCTGGTTGCTTAATAGGTGTTTCTATTTTCTTGCTTCAAGTTATTTTGGAATGAAACAATGATATTTATGCTTCATTATGCCCCTTGAATCACTTCAAACTGATTTTTCAAACAAAACTTATGCAAATTAAAAAAAATAAAAATGAATAAATCACACCCTTTTCTTTGCTTTATAGGAGCTCGATATTGAATATGTTGTATCTCTGTAATTTTGGATCCCCTAGGTTTGAACTTCGGTCCTATAGTAAGCCTCTAAGTCTTCTTTCCAATGCCATAGGTCAAACATAATTTTGATTCTTCAAGGTAAATTTATGCATGATCTCCCACAATTGCCTAATTATGGACTCATTTAGTAGAGCGAACTTGTACGGTGTGACATGTGTCATTGTTTCAACCTTCAACTCTGAAATTGATACAAAAGAAACTACAGTCTGTGTACTTTCGTCCAATTTTTACAGAATTCAAATACAATGTCTGAAACAAAATTAATGACAATTTTCCATCGGTCGCTTGTTTGAGATTAAATTTTGAAGCCCGCAAAAACCCTAACTTCCTCAGATCATATCTCCCAAAATATATCAATCCAAGATCTAAAATTCGTACATGAGGTTCACTAGTATTTCAAGTCCACGTGGTTTCAATTTTAGCTTTTGAAGCTTTGTAGAAAAAAAATTTATAGCGAAAATTCCAAGATGACTTGTTTGAAGAAGCGGAACCCTAGAATCCAAAGCTTTGATACCAAATGTTAAGAAACCAGCTCACAGAATAGAAGAAAAGATAGATCAACGACTTATGAGTTATCCACTTAGAGGGGGAAACCTCCTTTACATAAATGAATAATTCTTGGAGGATACAAATGACAAAACCTACTTTCTATATATAAGAATTTAAGGCGTCACAATATAATGAGAGCCTACATAACGATAATAATGTAAGGGCACAACAATAACAATAGTGGGCTTCTATGGGGAACAATAATAAAAATATGGGGACTACATGAGAAGAACAATAAAAATAAGAGGGCTACATTAACAATAACAATAAGGGGCTACACTAGTATTACAGGGACCTAACAGTACTGCAAACTCATAATCACTTAATAAATTATGTTAGCATATCTGGTGCATGACAGTTCACAAGTTCTATACGAACACTCGGTTGATAATTAAATGTATAGTTTATCATTTATCTACAAAGTAATTAGGAGGTAATTAAAAAACCTATCAGGGACCAAGCATAGATGGAGTTAAGGTCTACATAGATGTAAATATAAAGCATAATAATGAGGGGAAAAGGAAAATGATATTAGAAGAGGAAAAAGGTGGATTTCTAGGGAAGATTGAATGGTGGGCATGAACAAATGGAGGAAGAAGCCAAAGGGGGTCAACTAATATGGAGGGGGCTGAAGAAAGGAGGTGAGGGACAGACAAAGAAGAGAGGGAGGTATGTGAGACTAGGGGAGGCAACTATGAGGGGATGGAATGAGAGGGATGAAGTGGAGGGAGGTGAGAAGATATGAAGGATAGATATTGGAAATGAGGTAGAATACAATGGGGTAGGCTAGCAAGATGAAGGGTGTGGGGGGAGGACATGAGGTGGAAGGGGTGGCAAAAGTGAAGGGGAAATGTGGTGGGATATGTAGGTGAGAAGAGGAAAAAGGTCGATGTGTATGGGAGGTCATGGGTGTGACATAAAGTAGGGAAAATCCACCAAAGTATTAGGAAAGGAGGTGATAATATAAGGGAAATGAGAGGGAGTTAGGTGAGACTATGAGAGGTGGGCATGTGGGAATGAGGTCAAAGGGGTAAGGAGGGATGGTTGAGAAAAGGTGAAGGATTGAAGGGTAGGGGAGAGTGAGTGGTATTAATGAATGATAGTAAGAAGGAAATAAAGGGGAGGGAGAGGTAGGATGAAGAGGAAGGATATAAAGGGGAAAGGGAGGTAGGATGTATTTAATTATATGATGCAACTAAATTAATATATACACACAATTAGTGGTGCGCCAAAAATATCACTTTTGCCTCGAGTGCAGTTATGTGTATGCTACATAAAGCAGAACCATCTAATGATGTTCAATGTAAAATATCACACTAGAAAAATTAAAGTTCTCCTCAAGTTGTGGTGCACCAAGATCCTCATGATGCTCCAATACAATACATATACATGCCCTGATGCATTAACTTCCAAATATAACACTGATGTGATAATGTTTAAATTTTAAAAATTTTAATTTGATCATTGAATTTAATTTATTGATGGTATCCCATCGTATCATAGTTGGTGCTCCATTGTATGAAGAGCAATAATGCACCGAGAAAGCTTATGAATTGGTGGACTCCTACTCTCACACCCACAACTCTTTTAGTAGAAACAGGTGGCTCTATGCAGAGCAGATTGGTATTGAGGAAGATTTTGCTAAGGAATGGAAATGTTAGGTGGACAACTTAGTCTTTAGATTTATATGGCTAGATGACGAGGTGGAAGATTCACTAAATTTGTTATTAAACCCATCCACATGCACTATTATTGTAGAATTAGGATGCAAGGCATGGTGTGAAGCTAGTTTCAATGAAGAACGTAATTGGTGGTGGTAGTTCCTATGGAAAATTCATGCTCCAATAAAAGAAAAATTATCCTCAGGTTATCTTGAAAAAAAAATAATCACTTACATGTGTGAAAATTTAATCAAATGAGGACGTATTAGACCCCAACTGATCTGCTATGTGCAAAGGAGCTTTTTAAATAGTCCCATGTGTTAGAAAATCTATATGCAAACTGCTCAATGCAAATAGGTGTTAAAATATAAAAGTTTTTATCTCGTTTTTTTTTGCTAATCCTATTGATCATTAGCTAAAACACAAAAACACAACTAGTGTGTCATAAAGTCGAGATAAAGTCGACTATCTTTAAAATGCTATATTTATTGGGTTAATTGAAAGTGGACCATATTGAGGTCATACTTTAACGTTAAAACACTGATCACTAGGTAGGCTTAAAAATTCAAGTTGGGCAGGGCTATAGGATAATCTAAGCAAAGGCGTGGAAGATAGTGGAACGTGTAAATTTAGTTACCAAGTTGGCCTCTGCGAAACGACGAAAAGCCACTGTCTCTGAAGTCAAGCGTCGGCGGTCTATGATGTGCAGTTTCTCGGTCAATCATAAATCACGGAGAGGTAGTCATTACATAATTTTCCAAAGGATAACTCAAGATATATTAAATAGGTTGCACCGTCGACATAAACGCCGGTGTGCCCTGCAGAATTGAAAGTGACCGATGGATGCAAGAGTACCTGTGCCCAGTTCAATACCCCTCAATACTGCTGCACCGGCGACTTCCTAAACAACTGCTCTCCCACAAACTATTCGGAATTCTTCAAGGGGAAGTGCCCACAGGCATACAGCTATGCCAAGGACGATGCCACCAGCACTTTCACCTGCCCCGCTATAAAATATTATAACTGGATCAAATGATTCCAACCATGACTCAGTTTCGGTAAATGTATGATTTTCGAGATCAGATTATATTTATATTTATTGGGTTTTCAATATTCCTCTCTCTGTAACTCCCTCAAACTCTGCATGCAAAGTAATAGGTTGCACTGTCGACATAATATTATAAATTGTAAATTAATTAATAAAATAATTTTATAAAGGATATATTAATTTTCTTATTAATTAAGCCGCGTTCCCTCTGAGAAGAACTTCCCTCATGGCACTACTTTCCAATACCCTCAATTTTGGAGACGGAATTATGTTTGGCAGTTGGATCATGCTTACAGGTGTTCGGTGGAAGTAAGGTGGGTGGTTTTAAAACAGTTTGACGTTACATGTTCTCATTGTATCAGTCTCTCCTCTGCCGGTATGGATCATGGATTCCCTAAAAGAAAAAAAATTAATTTCAAAACTATTCATTTTATTATATTTTTAATAAGAAGTGCCATTAAAGTAGGGAGTCAAAATTGGTTGCATTCTGTCATTTTAATAGTTCATGTATTTTTCCCAAAAGAGTTTTACATATTAATTTTTCACATATTTGTGTTATTTAGGAAATTTGGAAAAAAATTTATATCAATCAGATTTATCTTTTTAATAATTTTTTTCTTGTTTATAGAATTTCTGAATGGTCAAATTTTTTATGATAATATTTTATTTTTTTTTATGGGTTTTAATTTTTATTGTCAAAGTCTAAAAATTCTTGATTTTTTTATTTTGAAAGTTCTAATAATCCTGTTAAAAAAAAAAAAAAAAAAAAATTTATTGGTTTTCACAACACTTTAAAAACTGCTAACTAATATACAGTGTTCCTTATCACTTTGTCACTACCACACTTACACTCTCCTATCACCCCAATTTCAATCACCATTCACAACAACTATTCAAACGTTTTTGTTTACTCAAATAAAATTTAAATTAACAAGAACAATTTCATAAGCAACAAGGTTTAAATTAGTAAAAAAAAAATCATATTCAAGAAATGCATATGTAGGAGAAAGAGAAGAACATATAGACCCGAACAAGAGTCTCTATTGAGTCTCTATTGGCTCCCTACTCTCCCAGGAAACCTAAAAGAAATTCACTTAGGTTAGTCGATCAAAATTGTGTGTTGTCCAACTTCCTTGCTTGAAAGTTTCATGGTCCAAGAGTTTGGCTAACCCAGTTAGATATGAATTCGCACTGGGGGCAGCCACCGAGGTGTCAAATCAATCTGGTTATTGGTGTATCAATCGATACTATATGACCTACATTAAGATCAATGCTCGTGTCTCGCAACATTTTTTACGGATGTTGACCAAGATGCATCAAACAAGCACACCAAGAGGAGAAGGAACACATCACAACATATCTTAGAGAAGAGGAGACAACCATAAATCTCCCACTAGAAGAAATTCGTTATTATCCAATATTTATTAAATATACCTATTTCCCTATGGAGCTCAGAAAGGAAATCAGTTAGTCCTCCTTAGCAGGACTTGCAATTCCATAACTGAACATCAATCAAGATATACCTCATGATGCTCTATGCCAGTTGATTCCCATCATAGTCTCAACATTCCTTCACTTGGTCCCATATCCATGACAGGAGTTATGACGTTAACTGAATCTAATGGATAGAAGCACGAGGGCTCATTCTATAGTCACCATGAGCACTACATGCAAGTTTGCTAGGTGGACAAGGTTTCACTGCTTTAGGTGGAAGTGGGATATAGGTAAATCGGTGATAAAGCGGTTATAAATTTCACCGTTAATTTTAAATGTATCTGCTTTCATAGTTTACTTTGTTCTAACCAGAAGTATAATGATTTCAATGCGTACTATGAATAACAGAAAGTCTTACTTTCCCATATAGCATGCCTGACACCTATATAAGAACGTATTATATAAGTAGATATTGTTTGCCTTTGGGCTAGGAGTCTGGTCCTCGTTCTTTTTCTAGGAGTTTTCATTCGCTTCTAGGGAGGGACCAACATTCGATATGAAGGATTATCCACTCTAAGATGGGACCGAGGGAGGGTTGAATCCGCCGCACCATGGAATTGTAGTTCCCCCACCAACCAAACAAACATGGATTCAATGGGATATCATAAACCTCCTCACTTCTATCCCTTCCTTGGCTAACATGAATTTGATATTTTATTTATATAAATAGGTTTTTCTATCAAAACCATTTTACACACCACGCTTTGTAGTAAAACATATCCTAATTTATGTAGAATGTGCTCACATGGTTTATCGATGTTTGTTCATACAAGTGGAAGTCCAAATGAGGGAAGGGAATGCCCTAAATATTCTTATGTTTTTTGCTAGACATTCTTGACTACTACTCTCCACTATGACAACACTAGATGGGCTTGGGATTGATGTTCAACAAGCAATAATTAACTGCTTCAATGGATTTTCACTAGATGTATTTCAGGCAGAGGTAAGCAAATGGTTGAATCGAATATAGTGAATTTCAAACTTAATATTCGTTAGGCTTATGTGGATTGGGGCTAACTGTGCCATTTTCTCTAGTCCCACAGCAAGCGAAAGAAGGAGAAATTTCACCTAAGGAGATCAAATTTATGCTGCTACACATTGCAAGTTGCCATATTGTAATATAGCCTAAAGAATGTTCATGGCTGCAGAATATGTATATTATGACATGACTTCTCACATTGCTCTGATCCAACTGATGTGCTTGTAAAATATCAAATTAAGCTACTTATGGGGATGGAAATTGTTTACTGATGTCAATCTCAGAGTTGTTATGAGTAATCATACAACATCAATATGAGATTGTTCTGTGATTGTTCCAAGTTCTAGACTAAGCATTGCTTCTAATATGTTCCAATTCTAATCAGATTTATAAAGAGGTATTATAATGATACCTCTCCATCATCCCGAAAAGCTGGAAGTTTGGCATCTGAACATACAAGCTAAGAGGTGATTGTTGTTTTGAGAGTTCTTAACAATTGACATCCTTATTTTACTTGCCCTATGTGTTGTTGGTTTTGTTCATATGAGAAATGCAAATAAATGGTGATATTTTTGTAAGCAAGATCTTTCTAAAGAGTTTGGAAGCTGCAATCATTTACTTTCTTAAATGAAACTATCATTTTTTCATTTTAATACTTTATAGAATGTACTTTATTTCTGGAAGGACTTGAAGGTAAAAATGATTCACCTTCCTAGAAAATAACTAAGGAATCAATTTCCTCTTGTTTAGAGATCATATACGAGTACACTCTATATATTGTCTCCAAGCGATGTTGTTTTTATTAAGTTTTGGATTAAACTAGTGCACTTTCCCCCCTTCAATTTGAGTTCAAATCCTTTTTTTTTTATATTTGGATTACATTGAAGGTGAAAGTGATCAACATTGTCTACGACTGGATTATTATTTTCTATAAAAATTATTGTAATTGTATACTAATATTATTTTAGAAAAAGTAATTTTAAACCAAACAAGCAAGTGCTTTTTTTGTTATGAGTAGGATATGTGGCATTATGCCTTACAACGTTTCCCTTGCAACATATGATGCAATTGCTAGTTTAAACACTAACATAAATGAAATTATAAAACTATAATTGTTTCATAACTCTATCATGTTAATTACAATAACATATAGGAAAATAACTTATTTATTATTATATGATATAATGTTATAATAAAGTTAATATGTTTTTTTATCTATCCCGGATCTCGATGTTTTGATTGAGGAAGATGACCATTAACTTCCCCATGCCAGATTAGTTCTACGCATTAAAGGTGGGGGATGGTGGCAAAACCCACTTCCCATCCCCCCCTGTCACCCTCCTCACTCCCTATGGGAGGTTCAGATGCCAATGCTCCTACATTAAATACAACTTTGGGAGGTGCTTCAAGGTTATTTATGCAAGAGAATTACCATTTGGTTTGTCATAGAACTCGGAAAATTATGAAGCTAAGTAAACAGAGTTAGGAAATTTGGCTTGATCACTATGGTTTGTGAAAAAGGGTTGGCTCGGGAGAGGAGGCAGGGGAAAAGGTCGTCTGCCTCATACCTCTTAGCATGCCTCTAATGTTGATCACTACGATGAGGATCTCCTACTCTGTATTAGAATGATGGTGGATGAGATGGAAGGTGACAAATTTGGTAACACGTGACAACCAATGGGCTTTGTAATCTGTTGGGAAGGTACCTAAGATATCAAGAATTTGTTTTGCAGGTTGTGGATAACTATATCACAAACCTCGATTTCCACCATATTTAGTGCTTCGTCAGTCCTTCATGTCCTAGTTGGTGCGCTGGGAATTCAATTCCCACATCCCCAAGTCTCAAATGAATTACTCTTCTCCAAAAGGTAGAGGCTCCCCCTCTCTAAATCTCGAGACCTCGCCTCTTCATGATGCTCAGTCATCTAGTCAAGGGATGCCAGGGCTTGTAACATGGATGGAAAAACACTCTAAGCAACCAGGGTCATTGAAAATCGCCAACAAGGAGAATGGCACCACTAGTTGAGCTGTCGAGGCAATCAAGCTAACAAAAGCAACTCAGAAGGAACAAAGTGACCACCCTGTTAACTTCAAGCATGCTGAATAGTGCAGGAAAGAAACCATCAACCTCCTCTAGTTTTTATGTTTTCGTTGATAAATTTTAGTCCCAAGAGTCTCATGGAGATCATTTGGTTTCCTATTCCTAAATAGATGATCCTCCTTTGGTGTGGTTTTGTGGAAGTTTCAGTTTTTCCATGATCTGTTTTTCAAACATGTTAACACCTGACATAGTGAGTAGTTATATTTACACGCATGTAATCTCTGTAAGTTTTTAATAATATAGTATATGTTAAAAAAAAAAAAATTTGTCTTTATCTTCTTAAAATTATTTCCATATAATATATCAATATCCTCTTAAATGTTATTCTCTAGCTATAGTTAGATATACCAATAAGAAAATTAATTTATTTATCATTTTAAAATATTGTATGTATTGATAACTGGTTAATAATAAAGTAATTATCATTTATTTCATTTTATTTTTTAAATCAGTTGATATAAATTTAAAAAATTTAATCATTTTTAATATCATATATATAATAAAATTTAAAAGTTATCATTATATTATTGATTATTTAAAATTTATTTTTTTAAATTAAATAAAAATAAATTATTTGATTTTAAGTTAAAATTTAACAGATTATCATGAATAAGTAATTTCATATTTTAATTAATTGGTGAAAATTAAAAATGTTTATTTTCATTTAGTTTAAACTATATCCAGGTTACTCTTAAGCTTATATCATCAACTTTTTCCATGAGTTTACCCTTGACCATTATAAGAGGTTTATGAACCATCACAACATTGACCGAAGCATGGGAAATCTCTACTAACTTTTGAATGAGTTGATTCCATGTGTTAGACACCCAGCGTTTGCTCCACGAAACTATCAATATTATGAATTGGCTGTATGGGAATGGGGTGTGCAATAAGCTACGTACTGACAATAAATTTTCGTTTAATATTGACCAACAAGACTCAGCATCAAGGTAATGATTTTTCGTTTAATATTGACTTCGGGTTACCAGAATAAACAGATCATCTCCATAGTTGATTGACTAATTGTAAATATTCATTTAATATTCGCCGAGATAACTCAGCTGCCATGACTTGACTTACTAGCCGGAGGAGATGGAGACAAGAGTGGTAGGTTGGCATATCCCAAATGGCATGGGATATTTGGATAAGCGACACTTGACCTTTTAATTTCAAGGCATGGATGGCCCATGTAACTACGTGTCACGTTTTATTTTGTTGGGTTTACCCAGCGTCTACGGCACGAAATTATCAAGATTGTCGGCTCTTTCATGGGCTGCATGGTCTAAACAAATTCCACTTTGAAAATATATAATAAATAAAATACTACCTTACCATATTCCATCCCAATTACTTCCCAACTGTCTCACTATCCTCTTATGCAAGCTCCACGTCTTTCCTTAACTTTCTCGTACTCGCAACATGGATTTCAAGGTCATTCACCTTGCAAGTTCAAAGAACTTGCAAGAAATTGCCACATGCAACGATAAGGTTTGTGTGAATGGGAGAAATTGTTGACATAACTCTTTCTACTGATATTAGAAATAAATGAAGATAGGGATTAATAATCATGCATTAAGTGCAAATAAAATAATTAAGTGCAAATAAAATAATTAAGTTTCCCATGATTGCCAGGCTTATCAATATTTAAATAAATAAGGGTTTATTTATTGAGGTTTTTTTCTGTTTTTTTTTAATATATGTTTTGATATTGGCTACTATAAGTTAACAATTGGTATTAGAGCTTATACAATGTTCAATGTTTATTGAAAGAGGAAATACATATTGTTGGACTACTCGTGATGGAGAACTAATGCTGCAACAATGGAGGGGACTAATGCATTAGCGGGAGACCAGTGCAGTATGTTGTTTCATATGACTGTTAGGGTCATCAATATTTAAATAAATAAAGGTTTATTTGTACTTTAAATTTTATATAGAAAAATTGTATAATCTAATACATTTCATTGAGGTTTTTTGTTCTACTTTTTTTAATATATGTTTTGATATAGGCTACTATAAGATACCAATTGGTATTAGAGCCTATACAATGTTCAATGTTTATTGAAGGAGGAAATACATATTGTTGGACTACCTGTGATGGAGAACTAATGTTGCAGCAATGGAGGGGACTGATGCACTAGCTAAAGACCAGTGTAGTATGTTGTTTCATATGATTGTTTATATAGGAAAATTGTATAATCTACTACATTTTATTGAGGTTTTTTTGTTCTGTTTTTTTTAATATATGTTTTGATATAGACTATTATAAGCTAACAATTGGTATTAGAACCTATACAATGTTCAATGTTTATTGAAGGAGGAAATACATATTGTTGGACTACCCATGATGGAGAAAATATTTATAAGGATTTCAAATTTAGTGTTGTAAGGATTTCAAATTTAGTGTTGTAGATTAACCGAAGAAGAAATTCTGGAAATTACAGATCATTTACAAAATGATTCTATATATTTGGTTAGCTTGGCAGAACAAAACATTGAACTAGGAGAATTTGGAAAAAAAAAGGGCTTTCATGGACCTGGTTGATGTGTCGTCTACAAGGCAGATCTAGAATCAAATCAACACCTCCTGCTGATATTACCGGTTGCTGCACAGATATGGATATGGTCCTCTAAATTTCTCTCATTTTCCATTTTCCATGCATTCTCACGCTTCTATTGAATAATGTTGTTCAATATGGTGGAGTTCAAAAATTATTTGATTACCAGCCATTCCATTTATTATTTTCTGAGAATTATGGATCGCCCAAAATGCCATTATGTTTTAGGATTGGCCACTTAATACTAACTGCTTTGTATCCAATATTGTTAAACAGATGGGATCGCAAATGGCCATTAATCTTACGACACATGATATGAGTGCTTCCACACCATATATCTTTTCCTACGCGTTATTTTGACAGAACAGCACAATCTGGAGTTTGGAGTTTGTGGATATGGAGGGTGATTAAGATATTCATATGAGAGGCAATAAAAAAACACTAGTATGGGGGACTGGATCCAACATGCAAGAAGAAACATTATCTTTATGTGGGCTTATGTGGTATGCTAAAAAAAATTGCATATTCATAATTTTCAGATTTCTAAGGCATGGATGGCACATGTAACTAGGTACCACGTTTTATTTTGTTGGGTTTACCCAGCGTCTACGGCACGAAATTACGAAAATATTTGATGGGTTGTATGGTCTAAACAAATTCCACTTGAAAATATATAATAAATAACATACTACATTACCATATTCCATCCCAATTACTTCCCAACTGTCTCATGATTCTCTTATGCAAGCTCCATGTATTTTCTTAACTTTCTCATACTCGCAACATGGATTTCAAGGTCATTCACCTTGCAAGTTCTTTGAACTTGCAAGAAATTGCCACATGGAACCATAAAGTTTGTGTGATTGGGAAAAATGGTTGACATAACTCTTTCTAGTGATTTTAGAAATAAATGAAAATAGGAGTTAATAATTGTGCAAACAAAATAATTAAGTTTCAAGGTCATCAATATTTAAATAAATAATAAGTGGCAATCAATTTTGCATACGTTAATAATAGAATTACCAACGTAAATATTTTCTTAAGTTTATGGACTTTATTATAATAGTCAAATGTCTAGGAAAAAATAATACTAAATAATAAAGATTTATTTGTACTTCAAATTTTATATAGGAAAATTGTATAATCTAATATTTTTTGTTCTATCCTTTTTAATATATGTTTTGATATAGGCTACAATAAGCTAACAATTGGTATCACAACTCATATATCCCATGAAGGGTTATGGTATTCCTGCAAAGTCTTGACATCCTTCTTTAGAAAAATATCAAAGCAGCTCTATCATTTTTTTCAAAGAAAAAATATTTCGTGCATTGTTTTCAAATCTTTTTTAAAAAGTTATCAAAGCAACTCAATCATTCTTTCTTAATAAAATATTTCTTGCATTAAACTACTTCCAAGTCTTGACAAGTATCATGTTAAGAGTATTTAATTTTTGAGTTTATTGTTTATCTGTGAATCTTGAAAAATACAAGGGTAATGCTTTTGGGAAAAATACATGGAAAACTTAATTTTTGAGTCTATTGTTTATCTGTGAATCTTGAAAAATACAAGGGTAATGCTTTCTGGAAAAATACCTGGAAAAGCTTAGTGTTGCAAATCATGGAAAGCCGAAGCTAAAACAATTAGCTGGGGAGGAATTGAATTTCCTGCATTTTTCTTGCAAACATTTAATAAAGAGGCTACAGAGCCATATCCAACAATTACTGTTATGGAATCAGGAATCTAAGGGCGAGTTTAAGGGCTTGCTTCTGAGCTTTCCTTATGATATGGAATTAGGAAACTTGTCTCTGGTATATCCACTAAAAAAATACAAAAATAACTTAAAATTTTTTGTAATATAAAAGGAACTTAAAAAATTGAGTCTTTTGCACCTTAAATCTTAATTTTTCTAATATGAACTATCATTTCTATTCCCCAACTGTTATACTGAAATTTTTTACCATGACATTGAGCTATCTATATGGGTTCATCATTACCTATTCATTGCTTCCTTAGAAGTATAGAAACATAAAGTTCCTAAATCAAGTCTTGGAACTAGAGAAAAGCTCTTAAAAACCCTAAAAAGCCTAACTCTGCACTTTTCCCAGTCATTCCCTGCGGTACCACGGATAATTTCTATAAAAACTGCAGTATATCCCGCACATTCTGTTCACTAAAACTGTGGACCCCCGTAAAAGGTAAAATAAAGATAAAAGTAAGTTCTGGAAGCCCAGCTGGCCGAATATTCTCCCAGTTGGGGCCTTCTAGAAGCGCTATCTGGTCGAGCTTTGCTCCTTCCATTCATGAACCTTTATCCCTTCATAAATGGAGCTATCCCTTGGTTTTTGGAGCTGAAATCCCATAATGAGAGGGCTTTATCCCTTCCTTTTTGGAGCTGAAACTACCTCCCTTCTACTATAAATTGAGACTAAGTTTCAGTCTCAAGGGTACTTGGTACTTAGCACATATAGAGTTAAGAGAATACTCGCTTCTTGCTTTGGAGAAAGTACTTATAACTCGATGGTTCTAAGGGAAATTACTGAATAAACATACTCTCCATATTTTGCATCATTGGCATGAGAGAGATTACATACTCATAGCCATAGTCTTATGTTGATAAAGAGAGTCGGAGTCTTGTCAAACTGAGGAAAACGTTTGTTCGAGACCCTTGAAGAACCTGTACGAACATCAAGGCGTCAAGGTTGTAAGGTTTCTTCTTTTATATTCAAAGTTAATACAAATGGATTCTATTTTCTCATTGAGTTGTTCACCTGTCTTTTGAATGATTTAATTCTTGGATTCCTTGATCACTAAGATAGATTATTGCTTTCGAAATATCATATTTTGCATATTCTTTTGATCTTGTTTGCCTGTCTTTGATTGCAGATCTTATATGCTAGATCGATAACTTCTGGAGCTATTGGATTGAAGACCGAGCAAGCGTTGGACTTCAGGTAGGAGTATCTATCTGTAGTTAATGAGTAATTCTTAAGCAAGATAATCTAGAGGAAATGGTTTACATCTGTCTGTTTGTTTCTAGATATCCTTAGGATACTAGGGAGATCGCTCTTGTCCGCAAGAGGGATTCGTTCGTGTAACAAATTGAAGACTCCACTAGGGATATAAAACTGAACTTAGTTTTCTTGTTTATTTTTAGTTTGATTTTTTAGAATTATTTAACTTTGATTAGCTTGAAACTGGGTTGGGTAGAAAACACAATAGGATTCTGGATTGGAAATCTATATTTTTTATTTGTTCTATACTTTTCAGCCTTCCGCACTTTTTGTTTAAAAACATAGCGGTAGACTCCACTGTTTTTAGTGGAATAAAGTGTGGTACCGCATCTTGTTCCATTATAAATTGCGGACTTCTGGAAAATTTTGAAAAAGTAAGAATTCTACTTTCTGAAATCCATTTTCTTGATTTTTTGTGATTAAATCAATACGTTTTGATTGTCAAAGATCTCTGTCAAGGTTTCTTTCAGCAATTTTTGTGTTGAAGTAATTTATTCAGTTAGTTTCCATGTTATGAGTAAACGATTTGCCTAGTCCTCCCATTGCTCTGAATCAGACACTTTTATAGTCCTCCTATTGCTTTTCTCTTGAGCCATTGAACTTGATGCAATTGTTACTCTTATGAAAATTTGATTTTATTTTCATTTGCAAACTTATAAAACCTTTTAGATTGATAAGGTCTGAATTTCATTTTAAAACCATTTTTGGATGCTTTGATTTTTTGCTGGAATAAGCAGAAAATTCTTGGTTAGATTACAAACCAGGCTTAAACATCCTCCAAATTTTAGATAGAATTCGAGATTAGAGTTTTCTTTTAGTTTTGAATTTTATAATTTTGAGATTTTTAGTTTTCTTTTGGAAGAAGTTTGTTTTTGTTTCCGATCTAAATGATATAGGGAATTTCATTTTGAGCAAAAGATATTTTTGAAATTGAGTTCTCCAAATTGTCTCATTTTCAAAGTTTCTCATGTAGGAAAGAAAGGATTGATATTTTGAAAATTATTGAAATCTCTCAACTCTTTCCTCTAGTTAGATTTCATTGAAAAAAAATGAGTGTTTATCATATAGATGCATTGTAGCATATTTTGAGTTGGGTTATTAAAACATCATCAAAGTTTCATTTCCGTACCCATTATCCTAAGAAACTGCCAATTAAAAGTAACGCTTAATTAAAATCAATCTATAAATTTTATATTTTCTAGGGCTCTTTTCCACCAATATAGCTCAGGTTAGTGTCTTGGAATAGGTTTTAGTTAACTCTCCAAGACAGCAAAAACAAACAAGTAGTCAATCTTGCGGTAGGAAAATCCAATTTTATCATGTATGCTCTGGGAAGCTCCTCCTAAAGGAGTCAAGCACGAGATCATATCCGAACCAGTGAGGTAATCATACCTATCTCATTGGGAACGATATAAGATGTGCATGTACTAAAAACGGTAAACCTCAGATAGACCATTGTTGAGGAGCCTGGGGTCACTTGTCGGTAAACCTTAGATTATGTCAAGGAGCCTTCAAGGGGATTGAGCTTGTTAATATTCCCTTGCATGTATATCAGATCGTAGACTGTTCCCCCAGGTATATGTGTTCCCGTTGGTGACCTTAGTGACCATAAAATTTAGGATTCTTTCCCAAGGTGGTAGTGGAAGGGAGGTCCCACTGTACTTGGAGCAGACGTCAGCTAGACTCATTTGGACTCTCCAGAGGGTTATCTTCACTCTATATGGTTTAAGTGGAGAAACTTGCACCGGTCTATTTCATTAAGCAGGTTGTCGGGGTAACTGTTCCAACCGCCATTTCTGCATTAAAATTCTACAATATTGGATTTCATCACCAACTAGTGTTTTTAGTGTGGGGATCTACTGTTTGTGTGTGGGTTGATCTCTTAGATTTTTATAGGTGTGTGATTCATTTGATTGTTTCCTTAGCGACCTTAAGGTTTTTATTTGAAATTTTCTTTGATTGTGTGTGTTAAAAGTTTTAATTGTGGCTGAATTACCGAGAATATCACGTAGAAATCAAGGGAAACCCCCTGAGTATACACCAAGCCAACTAGAAAGACTTAGATCTTTGATACCAAATGTTATCGGCAGAACTGGATCAACAGAACACGAAGAATCATCCATAATTATTCATCCTGATTTTGAAGTAGATAAACCGCAAATAGCAGAACATACTCCACAGACAATTTCAATTTCCGAATTAACCAAATTTGCTTCTTCAACAAGTAAGTTATCAGCTGAAGAACCTGAAATTTTTGAACCGGAAACTGAACCTAATACGTCTGAACCTACTTTAGAATTCACTTCTCCAACTCCTGATTATCTTGATTCACCCAGAGTGAGGATTCGGATTACAGAAGATCTTCCTCCTGGTCTTGTTAGTATTGAATAAATCACTGATATAGAGGAAGAAATTGTTCTTCCTTCAACTCAGGAAAATTTAGAACTTAGAGAACGTGAATCAATTTTTTACAGTCCTTTTAGACAAGACGCTTAGTATTCTTCATTGAAAGATTTTTTACAAAACGTAGGTCTATAGTATTCACCACCCCGAATTCCTTTCTACTCTACGCCCATAGGTTATAGACCTCTGATAAACATGTCTAGTGAGTCATCTATGTTTATTGAATCGCCAGAAACATTTTTGTATGGTGGTCCGTATGTTCCTGCAGGCTATCAGTCACTCTCTGGTACATTCTCAGGAGCATCTCCATTTCCCAGCAAACCAATGTCATCATCTGGCCCGAATGAATCAAATACTGGAACTTTGAACAATGAGCAAGTTTATATGATGTCTGAAAATATTCCAAACCCCGGACCTAAAGGTAGCAATTTACCGCCTGGGGTGCAACCTCAAAATAGTCAAATATAGCCTAGGGGGCAACCCCAAGGATAGTACATACCTCAAGGTCAATATCAACCCCAAGGACAGTACATACCTCAAGGTCAATATCAACCTCAAGGACAGTATTTACCTCAAATTCAATACATGCCTCAAGGTCAATATCAACCTCCAGGGCAGTATCCAGCTCAAGGATTGCAACCTCCTTTAGCACAGCAGTTCTATCCAGAACAGCAAATGTTACAAGGAGGTGGAAATTATCTAGCTAATTACCAACCATATGTTCAACCTAGTTATGGGTCGTCTTATGCACAACCTTCGATGGGAACCTCATATCTCGGAATGGTGTGGGATACATCCCAAGTCCAACAGAATTTACAACCAAATGTGCAAGTACCTTATTATCAAGCTAGACAACCAGTTGGTTATAATCAACCCCAACAACCAGTCCAACCTACAGTTCAAATACCTGCATCTGGTCCTGTTCAGCAACCTGTTCTGAGTACACCTAGGACTCCGCCACAAACTGCTGCTCAAACTTCTGTTCAACCTACCACACCTACTCCTGGAGTGTCTACAACTCCTATTACTTCAGCCCCTCAAGCATTGGTACAGATTCCTCAGGTTTCTATTCCGTAGTCTGGACCTAAAATTCAGACTACTGTTCAGATGCCTACAGGACAACCTGGTACAAGTACAGTTATAACAATTCAACCTCATTTTACTTATCAACCGTATCAAGGGCCATACCAATATGGACCTATTCCACAAACTCTAGTTTACCCGCAAAAACTGTATCCTGGGTATACATATCAGACATCTGTTCAACCCCAGTATGGCCTGGTTATTCCTGGTTATCCAGGGGGAATTCTGCTTCCAAATGCACAGGCTATTCCAGGATATCCTAGATATCCTCCTCCTAGGATTGGTTTAGTTTCACAAGGTTATCAACAAGACCCTACCTGTCGATTTCCATTCATAGAAACTTTGGATTTACCTGATTTATCCCGCCTTACGAATGATCCCATCTATTATCATCTGTATTGGCCGCCAATGCCAAATAATTTTCCCAATGATATCCCAAAGTTTGAAGGAAAATCAAGAGAGGATCCTTCTAACCATGTCATGACTTACCACCTTTGGTGTGCATCCAACTCATTGATCGATGATTCCATTCGACTTAGAATTTTTTGGAGAACGTTAATAGGTTAGCTGCTAAGTGGTACATTGAACTGCCACGAGGCTCATTTAACAATTTCAACGCCCTAGCAACTGCTTTCTTAACTCATTAAAAGTATTCCAAAAGTTACGAACAGGTCTTTCAAGAACTTTTATAAAAAAGAGACTATCTTTTCCAGAATTCTGAAAACACAGTCAGCAAGTTCCAGACAGCCAACTTCTGCCTTGTTTTATGTGCAGATGAAGGCAAATAAAGAAATTCCATGACATGGATTTTTACCCTAGTATAGAAGATTGACAAAGCTCAAAACGGTTTCCCAAAATATGCAATGGTTGAGGAGATACGAAGGGGGCTCTGAAG